>CAUYQU010095385.1:0-43165 GCA_963574635.1 Cheracebus regulus
ACTTTTCAGTAATTGCATAAGCATTTCACAGATTTAAATGAAAACCTGAGCAATAGAGCAAGATTCTCGTTCTCTCTCCCTCCTTCTCTTTCTTTCTTTTTTCTCTTTTGTTCTACTTCTTTCTTTCTCCAAAAAAAAAAAAAAAGAAACATAAAATATATGAGGAATTATCTTTCTCCTCTCTAGTTAGCCTGACTCCTGTTGGCCTCTCATTAAGAAGGAAATCTTAGTTATTAGTGTTTTCTTAGAAGATGAACTTTTTTTCACATTAAATTCTTTTATGTTATCCAAAAGTCCACGGAAAAGAAAAATGATATACATTTGTGGGATTAAAGACTTCAGAAAGTCCAGTAAGACTATTTCCAGATCTCAGATCTTCCAATAACATTACAGTTTTATCTCTGACCTACAGGGCTATAACTTTAATATGCAGAAAAGGTTACAGAAGTTGCCCAATGACTGGCAATTAAAGATCCTGCCTTCACTTGGCTTCTTTTATTGCAAGGAAACTTAGGGTGAGTTTATTGTGAGGCTGTGCCTGGGATGGCCCTAGAATGGAAACACTGTCAGGAGAGAAGAGCTCTGCGGGTGTCTCTGGATCTGCAAAGAGGCAAGCCCGTCAATGGTAGAAATTGCTAGCAAATCGAATCCTTATTGATCCTATGGTTGGCCTAATCTTGGACTTCAGACATCTTGTGGGAAGAAATGCCATTTGCAGCAGTTAGTTGGGTGCTGTTGACTGGGTTTCATCCTGCTGCCCTTTGGGTACCCAAAACACTAAGGCTCAGAGCTGCCAAGGGCTTTCCCTAACAGTACAGACTCATCCATTTCATTCCTGGCTTGAAGGATCTTGATATAATAAAAGGTTTGGGTTCTTTCCATATTCCCCCCTCACTCCTCCGCAATGGCCCAGGTGTCATCGTGGGGAAGCTGGAGGTGGCACAGCTGGGGGTCTTGTCCCAAATTGAATGTCAAACTGTGGCTCAAAACCCATATGAGACTTCGAAAAGTAATTTTTAAAACAAGCAAAAAAAAAAAAAATTCTAGTGAATTCTTCTTACTCATGTCCAGCTGCATATGATTCAGGTAAGCAAGGGCTCATGTCTCTTCTGTCCCTGCCATTGTCTGTCAGTCCTTTGATGTCAAATTAGTTGTTTGCCCTGTGATCTCAGCTTTCTGATGGAGTCAAGAAAGGTTTGAACTTGCAGTTTTTCTGGCTTTTTTTTTTTTTAAATAATTTTAAGCCCAGACCTTACAATGTCTGGCTTTTTGATATTGTAAGGGTAAGAGCCACTCTTTCTTTTTCTTTCTTTCTTTTCTTTCTTTCTTTCTCTCTTTCTTTCTTTTTCTTTCTTTTCTTTTCTTCTTTTTTTTTTTTTTTGGCGGAGTCTTACTCTGTTGCCCAGGCTGGAGTGCAGTGGTGTGATATCTTGGTTCACTGCAACCTCCACCTCCCAGGTTCAAGCAATTCTCGTGCCTCAGCCTCCCGAGTAACTGGGATTATAGGTGTGCACCACCATGTCCAGCTAATTTTTGTATTTTTAGAAGACACAGAGTTTTACCACGTTGGCAAGGGTGGTCTCGAACTCCTGACCTTAGGTGATCTGTCTGCCTTGGCCTCCCAAAGTGCTGGGATTACAGTGAGTCGCTGTGCCGGGCCTAGATCCCTGCTGTTTCTAACTCCCACATCTCCAAGAGGAAACTGAAAGTCTCCTCCATAGAACCTAACAAAATGGAAATGTTTGTCCATGGGTCTCTCCATCAAGAGACTGCTGAGCTATGGACAGCAGGAACTGTGGCTCCTCCTTCATATCCCCGGGTATGATGTGATACCAGGCTCATAGTAGGTGCTCAGCAAAAATGCCTGGGGCTTTTTGCTGCATTTTCATTTAAAGTAATCCTGTTCTCCCTTGTATTTCTGGGACTAGCAGTATCAGCATCACCTGGGAACATGTTAGAAATGTACATTCTCTGGCTCCACCCCATCAACTGGTGGCGGCAGGGGGCGGTCAGAGGGGACACAATCTGTGGCTTAACAAGCCCTCTAGGTGATTCTATTTAGAACCACAGGCCTTAGAGAAAAATGAGATCTGCCATTGCTTCTTCTTGCCCCTTTAGGGCAAATGCTGTGAGGTTTCAGGCTGTAGCCCCGATTTCTCATCCCTGGACACAGCCTAGACTTTCTCAGCTACTTTGTACTTGCTCATTCAGTTTCCCAAACCCTGAGTCAATGACCTCAGTTTTACCTCCTCCCACTTTAAGTGAAAATCATGGCAATCAATAAGCCATAAAAAAAAAAAAAAATAACCACTGGGCGTGATGGTTCACGCCTGTCATCCTAACACTTTGGGAGGCCGAGGCGGGTGGATCACCTGAGGTCAGGAGTTCATCAATAGCCTGACCAACAAAGTGAAGCCCAGGCTCTACTAAAAATACAAAAATTAGCCTGACATGGCAGTAGAACTTGAACTCAAGAGTCAGAGGTTGCAGTGAGCCAAGATCGTGCCACTGCATTCCAGCCTGGGCCACAGAGTGAGACTCTATCTCAAACAAACAGACAAAGAAAAAGATGGACTTTCAAAATGTAGCCAGTGGTTTTCAACCTTGGCCACATATTAGAAGCACCTGGGGAGTTCTCCAAAAAAAAAGCAAACAAAACTTCACACCAATTAGTTCATAATCTCTGGGGATGTGGCTTTTTGCTTGTTTGTTTTAGTTCTGTAGGTAATCCCATGAGCCCACAGTCTCCTAGAGAATCAACACTCTGGTTCTGTCTTGGTAGAGAGACTCTGCCCTCAATTTTTTTTTTTTTTTTTTTAGGAAAACAAACCTAACTGCAACATTGGCTTTTTTGTAGTAAGGCATTTCTCTCTCCTAGCACCCTCCACCCCACATCATGCGTGCCCTCTCCACATGTGACCACAAAGGCAGAGATAGGAGTATGTGTCAGTTCTGGGCATACAGCTGTGGAGCTGACTGACTGCTCTCTAATACCCATCCTGGGTGCGCCAGAAAATGATCTGTAACACACTAAGGCAGAGAGGGTCCTCCCACGTTTTGTCTTTAGGTTTCAAGAGCAAAGAAAGTGCACGCATTCTGTAACTGCTCATTACCCTGGATTCCGTGTCATGGAGAAGCAGAGAGAAGGTTCTGACAAGTAAGGCATTTGCTGGAGAATGAGTTTTCACTTTTAATAAACGTTCAGCCTGTGGCCTGGGCAAGCCAGCCAGCTTTGAAGCAGGTGGACTAGGTCATTGTTTCTGCTAAACTTTTCAGTGCCAAAGCAGCTCTCCCGTTAGAGAGCCGATCTGCACATCTTTGCAGAAGCTGAGTGACATATTAGTACGTTCTCCAGCTCCTTCCTTCTCATAGTGTCTAGCAGGTATTCGTGAAAAGAAAAGTATGCCCAGGGTGGGGACCAACACCGCTTGACAGCTGAGACCACTAAGCACCCTGTCCTTCTCCCATAACAACTTCTGTGCCCTATGCTGCTCCAGCTTTAGCACCAAAACTCTCCTCTTAACGCTTCTGAAGTTGGCGGGACAGCAGCCTTATCTCCCACAGCTCTATGCAGCTCCGTCATCTGTGCATCCGTATCTACATAGCATCACCATCTGGTCCTATGCAGCCTGACCCCCACGGCGCCCACCAGAGCCATCATGCGGTCCCAGCACACCTCTGCAGCCTTGCCTCTTACGACCTCCTGCAGCTCTGTCATCTAACAGGTACTTTCCACCTCCACCTCCATGAACACCCTCACCCACAGCCTCTGCACTTCCTCTGATAATCACAGGCAGAATTAATCTTGCTTTTCTTGGTTCCAATAGTAGTACTTTATACATTCTGTGTATTCTAGAACTTTTCTCACTTTATTATAATTGTTTGTAGTCCCTTCTTCCTTAATAAACTATATGTTCTTTACAATCTAGTTTTTACTCACTAAAAAATGTAAATCCAGAGCCAGTAAGCACCTAATTAATGTTTATTGGTTTGATTTAAATACATGTTAAAATTATCTTGGTTGATAGTTTGGAGCTGGGTGGAGGAAAACAGTAAGCCCAACTTTGAGGACAACTAAGGAGTTTCTGGGGAGCCCCTGTAGTTGGAAAGAGGCCATCACAACAGAATGGTGTGGTCTACAAAGGTGGACAGCTGTTGGGTGAAGATGGTGGACGATTGTCCAGTGTGGCAGTACCCAATAGCAACAGAATGTGAGCCACAAATGCAGGCCACGTGGAATTTTAAATTTCTGGTGACCACATTTTTAAAAAATAGTAAAAAAAATTGGTGGAGTTAATTTTAATAATTTATTTTACCTAATACAGTTGACCCTTGAACAACACAAGTTTGAACTGTGTGGGTCCACTTATATGTAGGTTTTCTTCCACCTTTGCCACCCCTGAAACAGCAAACTCACCCCTCCTCGTCCTCCTCCTTTTCTGCCTGCTCAACATGAAAATGATGGTGAAGACCTTTATGATGATACACTCCCACTTAATGAATAGGAAATGTATGTCCTTTTATGATTTTCTCAATATCATTTTCCTTTCTATAGCTTACTTTATTGTAAGAATGCAGTATATAATTATAAAATATGTGTCAATTGACTGTTTATTTTATTGGTAAGGCTTCTGATCAACGGTAAGCTATTAGTAAGGTTTTTGGGGAGTCAAAAGTTATACTTGGATTTTCTACTGTGCAGGGGTTGGTGCTCCTAATCCTGTCCATGTTCAAGTAATAATATGTAAAGTATTATCATTTCAATACAATCAATATGAAAATTATCAAGGTATTTGATATTTTTTTTACCTTTTTGTATGAAGTCTTTGGAATTTGCTATGAATTTTATACTTACTGTTCATCTCAATTTGGACTAACCACATTTTAACTGTTCAAAAGCCACAGGAACTCATGTCCACCATTTTGGACAGCATAGTCTAGAGGCTGAAGTTGTAGACTGGGAGAAGGCCAACTCCTCCTTCTATGCCTTGGGGCGGGCCAAAAAAAAAAAAAAAGCCAAGTCCTGCCTAAAAGGCCCCAGGCTTATGAAAAGGGAGGGCCATGCCAGAAGAAAAGACTGCCACCGACAGGGAGCTTGTGGGCCCCTGTAGGGGCAGAGTAGCATGCACTAGGGGCCAAGTGCAGGCCTGGGCAGGGGTGCCTCAGAACCGAAGGGGCCGATCAGCAATTCCACAGGTTCAAGACACAGGTAACCAAGCCATTCTTTTAATGAGCTTCCCCACTCGATGCTGGTTTTATACCACTCAGTTTCATTATCTGTGTTATTATGGGCTAGTAACTTGCAGGTGTTGCAGATAAATGACCAGACCAGCAATTTATGAGGGGCCATTCATCTTAGCCTCCTGGCAGGACTAAAGGGGAAAATAGACAAGTTCCTTCTTACAAATCCAATTAGAAGCAGTAAGTGAAGATCTTCCTGTAGTAGGACAAGGAACATTCGAATGTCAGGCGCAGTTCAAAAGAGGGAGGAGGTTAAGCATACCCCAAAGCTTTTATGTGGAGCAAGAAAGTTCGGCTCCTTGAACATGGAATTTTCTGGAAAATACAAGGGGAAAGCCTGAGTTAACACCTCCAAAAGGAAGCAGCAATTTTTCAGTGAGATTTTCTCGAAAAATCTATTGCAAAATAACCAGCCACTTAAGGAAAACACTGCATATTGAAGTTCTTTATATTCCTGCCTGTGTTTCTGGACAAATAGCAAAGGTGTGTGGGAGGAGGGGGAGCCCAGAAAAGCAAGGGGACAACAGAGACTGTTCACCTATCACTGGTTCAGAAAACAGTGAGTGTCCAGAGAACAGCTCTGATCTGGGGACTGACCCACAGGCCTTGGGAAACCCCTGATCAGGATATCTTTTTCAGGGTAGAAGCATAGAAGGAAGAATTGTTTGGTCTTGCAGAACTGTAATAGCAAAACCCCACACCCGCTCGATCCCTCAGGTCTGCTTTCTGTATTATCAGGGATAAATAAATTCTTAAACTAAAGCTAAACAAAATGTGCACAAAGTTAGATTGTTTTTAATATTTAGGAAAGCTCATCCAGTAATTAAAAGGGCAGCATCCTAGGCAACTGGCTCACCCCTTTGCATTTCTAACAACTGCCAAACAGTTTTGTTAAAGAGTTGTCAAAATATGGAAAGACTCTGGGTATTTTTAGCTAAGGAGACTTTTTAACAATAAGATTTTCATTTATGTTCTCACTCAGTCACCTTGGCATTTCAAACCATACGTAATTAAATAAACCTCCACAAGGTTTGAGATCTGAATGCTTTAGATCAACATTATCAGACTGTACCTACCCACTACCTATTTTGTTGATAGACTCCACGCTTCAGAGCCAGATAAATACAAAATGGCATGTAAAATAGCAGACCACAGTGCAAACAGTAGCCTGAATGCCCATACTACAATAAAGAGATGACCATGCCTTATAATATCTTCAAAAAATGAAATACCTTTTAAATCAGAAAAAGCCACTTAAAGACATAGTAGGTGATTGAAAACACATAGTTAATGACAAGAAATTTTGTGAGATGAGAAACCAGAAAACAAGCAGGCCAGCTGACCTTGTAGGACTTAAAGGCTCCTTTTAAAATAAAAACATGAAAACATCTTTCTTTCGTTTTTGAGTAGGAAAAACAGAAAGATTCCTTTGTAAACATGCACACACGCATGCCAATGTCAGAACTAAATCAAGGGAAATATTTTATTGCCAACAAATTTCACAGACAAGTACTTCTCTCCCTCACAGAGGCTAAGATTTCTCCTGGGTTTGATATTAGAACTTGCTGGGTGTTTGGGCTTTTCCAGGTTTTATGAAATAGCTACTACTCCAACAGGGGTCTTTGTGATTGCCTTTTAGGCACAAGTCATGTTGCCTTACTGATACAGGAGGTAGAAAGAAATTATTTAGGCAGCTAGTGAGGGTAAAAGGGTCCTTGGCAAGGCTTTCCTTCTAACAAAAAGCAGCCCAAGAAATTATTCTCTTCTAACAAAGAGCAGCCCGAAAAATCGAGCTGCAAACATAGATAAGGAAGCTGGAAGTTTGCACAGGTGAATGCCGGCAGTTGTGCCAAAAGAAAAGGGGTACCTCGGGGCCAGGTATGTTGAACATGGAGGCTCCATCTTCCCTTTTCTGTGTCACCAAGTGTACAGTAAAGGAACAGGCAACGTGGCGCCAGCCAGCTAGAGAACCCATCCATCTGTATAATAAAAGATCAGAGTGGAGGTGGCCAGCTTTTCGTGCCCTATGCAAATGGCACACCTAGTCCTAACCAGTTTTTCATGCCTTATGCAAATGATACACCTGGTTCGACCAATGTTTCGTCCCCTATGTAAATCAGACACGACCTCCTCAAGCTCATCTGTAAAACACACTACATTTCACTGCAGAAGCAGAAACTCATTCAGGACCCCTCCCTCTGCAAGAGAGAGCTCTTCGCTTTCTTTCGCCTATTAAACTTCTGCTCTTAAGTTGACTCCTTTTGTGTTCGTGTCTGTTTTCCCTGGCAGTGACACAATGAATCTTGGGTATTTACCCCAGACCGCTTCATTATCATTTTGGAAAAGCCAGTTTTCTCTCCTAGTTTGGCTCTGGGCAATGGTGGGCTGGTTCAGTCCTCTGTCCCATGGGATTCCCGTGGGGTGAGGACGGGAGGGCTGCTTCCATTGGGTGCCAGTTGCTGTTGTATTCCCCAAGACTCCCACCAGCCCATGACCACACAGGTTAGAGGCCACAGATGTGATTCCAGAATCCTCTTGTAATTAATGTTGTGGATAAGCTTTTCTGGGGCTATGGTTCCTGAAGGGAAGTTAATAGTATGTGTTGCAAAAAAAATAACTCTGGAAGCAGGAATCTATGAAAGAATTAGAATAGCTACATTGATAAATCTGGCCTCTCTTTTTTATTCATCACATCTGCCATGACTAGCTCCCACGTCGACTGTTCATGACTCTTCAAAGTGTCACTTTCAAAAAGTTAAAATCATGGCTCCGGTCAAAGGTTTAATTCAATTCATTAATGATGGAGCCGATGAGACAATAAAGGTGTTTCAAAGAGCACTGGATATTTATAGGCAATAAAAAGAAGAATGTTTGAATGAGATTGCTAGGTTAGATACAAAATTGCTCAATGTCCTACAGGGCAATAAAACTACAATCTTTGGGGAAATCATTTGCATCTCTACCAGACAATATACAAGTTCATAAGCTACTTCACCAAGTCTGGGATCTTTAACAAATGGTATATAGCAAGTTATACAAAGGTATCTTCCTATGGACAGCCCTGGGGTAGGCTTATAAACCAACACACTATTATGACATTAAAAGGATATCCTGAACTCTCCTGGCCTTATTTTCAAGCTCTGAATAATTTTTCTTAGCACTCTCCTTATTAATCCTTCCCTGCTTTATTTCCATTTATTATGAAGATGGTCAGAAGAATATGCTGGCAGGTAGACTTCACAATGAGAAGGTTTTCAGCACACATCAGGAATTCTGAGAATTGAGCTGCATTTTGGAGTTAAGGGTAGATGGAGTAAGGGAGGGCAACTGAGGCAAAACTAAACAACAAATATAAGTGACTTTTTTTTTTCTTTTTAAACTGACTATACCTCTAGGTTTAATGTGGCTTGTCATAATCTGATAGTTTGGGAAGCAGATTATCAACTGCATTTTGACTTTGAATAACACATGGAGAATGTACATGCTCATTTTTTTTCATCGATAAGAGCCTCTTGACTTATCTCATGTTAATTATGCAATTCTATAAATGTTAATTTTTAATGGGCTAGGGACTAATTTGCAGGAAATAGAACAATAGAAACCAAAGTGAAAAACTGAGGTTTGGAGCCAAGCTCAGGGTGGGGGAAAGTGCTGGGAAAAGGAGAGGAGAGGAGTTAAAGGTTGTGACCTAGAAACAGCATGACCTTGAACAGTTAGAAGGGAAGCTGCAGGAAGGTCTTTGGAAATGGAGGAAAGCCCCTGGGTGTGGAGATAGAGGTCACAAGGAGCAGCAGATTCAGATAGAGAAGAGCTGTGTGGAGTTCCAGGGCAGCCTGGATATCAAGCTGTGTTGTAAAAGCTAGCTGAAAAAGTGCTACAAAGCAGTGACATTACCAAGGGGGCCAAGGTGATGGGAGTAGTCCACCTTCACTTAGGCAGAGCATTGTATCTCTGTAATTTTTCAGAAATTCTGGTAGATGGTGATAATAAAAAGCAAACTGACTCTTAGTTTCATTGTTGTGTGGAAATAAACAAAGACCACCCAAAAGAGAACAAACAGAGGCTCTTTATTCAGAACAAGGGAGTCAGCCAGCATCACCTGCAGAGATTCCAAGGTGGGCAGAGGAGTAGGAAAGATTTATGGTGGGAAAAAAAAAGGCTCCGAGTATGCTCTGATTAGAGGTTGCTGGCATGGGAAAGTTGGAGATGGGGTAATTAGAAATGGGGCATCTGATGTGATTGATGTGGGGAACATATTTGCGTTTCTCTGGTTGATCCTGCGTTGGAAGTGGAGGCAAAAACTAGGGAGGCTGGCAGTCACTGACCAAGTCCTGACCATTCTTGGCAGAGATTGTGGGTCAGGATTCCGTTGTCATATATGATCTGGCCATTGTCCATTTGTTTATGATATGGCCATTGTCCATCAGTCTCTCAATTGTTTCTAAATATTCTACTTGCATTCCTTTATTCCCTGCAACCTAGCAGATGGCTCTCTTGGTATGCTGCAACTATATAGACATGTGATTGTAGTTGTATTAAAGTTGTACCTATTATGGATCAATGTTGTTGACAAAAAAAGAGTCAAACTTTGTAAAATATTTGAAGAGATTTATTCTGAGCCAAATATGAGTGACCAAGGCCCAAGGCACACTCTCAAGAGGTCCTAAGAACATGTCCCCAAGGTAGTTGGCTTACAGCTTGATTTTATATATTTTAGGGGGACAGAAGTTAAAGACATCAATCGATATATGTAAGTTGTACACTAGTTCAGTCCAGAAAGGCAGGACAACTGGAAGCCAGGGACTTCCAGGTCCTAGGTGGATTCATAGATTTTCTGACTGCCAATTGGTTGAAAGAGTTAAGTTGTTATCTAAAGACCTAGTGTCAGTAGAAAGGAACATCTGGGTTAAGATAAAGGGTTGTGAGGATCAAGGTTCTTATTATGCAGATGAAGCCTCAGGTAGCAGGCTTCAGACAGATTAGATGGTAAATGTCTCTTACCAAACCTAAAAAAGTGCTATAATCTTAGTTAATCTATTCTGGATCAAGAAAAGACCTGGAAAGAGAAAGGGATTCTCTACAGAATGTAGATTTTCCCCACAAGAGACAGCTTTGCAGGGCCATTTCAAAATATGTCAAAGAAATATATTTTGGGGTAAAATAGTTTCTTTCGGAGCCTGCTATTTGTCAATGTGATGCTATACTCGAGTCAGGTTGGAATTTAGTATCTTATTTGCTATAAAGAGTCTGCTTTGTCAGTCTTAAGACCTCCATTTTAATATTAATGATGGTCAGTTGTGCCTGAACTCCAAAGGGAAGAGGGTATCATGAGGCACATCCGACCCTCCCACTTCCCATCATGGCCTGAACTTGTTTTTCAGGTTTACTTTGGAATTCCTGTGGCTGAAAGGGAGGTCCATTCAGTTGGTTGGGGGCTTAGAATTTTATTTTTGGTTTATAGTGTAAAAAAGAGAAATCTGATTTATTTGGTAGCCATACTCAGGACATCCTGGCCATGAAGACACTCAAACTCTGACACAGAACCTGGGTTCTGGTGATGCATAGACCGAGCTATGATATTTGGGGCTTGATCATAGTCTCTGGCACTTTTAACTTGTAATTCTCAGTAACTCTCCAGCCTGCCTGCACATTACTATGACAACCACAATCTATTAAATCAGAATCTCTGGGCATGGGCCCCAGGAATCAGTAATTTAAAAAAAACCCCAGGTGATTGTAATGTACAGGAAGTTTGCACATGAGTGCTCTAACCCTTGCTACTTAACATCTGGTTCCCCAGTCACTAGCAACATCTGCAGCACACAGGAGCTTGTTAGAATTGCAGAACACTAGGCTGCACCCTCCACCTTTAGAATCAGAATCTGCATTTCAACTAAGCTCCAGGTAATTAGTATGCGCCTTGAAATTTGGAATTTGGGAAGCACTACTAAACAATTGGTTCAGTGTGGTCTCTTTGTAAAGAGGAGAAATACTAGAATTATTTCCCATTTTGCCGCCCAAAGAAGAGATCTCTTCTCCCTTCCATCACCTCAACATCTGACTGTAAACATTGCTAATGGTGAAAGCTCGGGCTTTCTTCTCTTGGAGAAACTGAGCAATTAATTGCCAGAGCTAGACTTTTAAAAATTAAAATGCATAGCGTAGTCAGTAACAGTGCAGTTGCTTATCACAATTCCCAAAAACTTAAGGAAAAAAGAAAACCGAAAGCAAAAGTCCCCCCCAACACAAAGTTGTCTTTTCCCAGAAAAATATTTCAGGTCAAAGAGTCAAAGGCTATTCCATTAGATTACCAAAACCCTTGAAGTTTGTTAAATAAATCGGTGTCAATAAAAAGACCTCTGATTTCTTAATGTTTTAAAAGTATTTCTAAGGAAGAAAAGGTTCAGGGTGGGATTAAGTAATAATGAAATACTTGTATTTGTCCTTCTGTATGCAGAAGAGCTAACATCCAAAATAAGAACAAGATATTATTTTGGATGTGAGGTTAAAACTTATTGACAAGGGTCTTAAACTGAATTAGGTAAAGCATGGGATATTTCTCTAGAACTCCACACATACAAGAAACAGTCTAAGACTTCTTATCACATCTCATAAAAATTGTAAGGTCTACTTCTAATAAAGAAGTTAAATTGTGAGGATATGGTATAAGGAAATGACACTAGATGCTAACTCCAATCCACAAGAAGTGATGAGAACCAGAAGAAATAAGAAGCTTAATATATAACAAACTCTGTAAATATATACTCGTTCTCCTTTCTTCTCTCAGCTGCTTTAAAAGACATAAAATTATGTAAAGCAATAATTATAACAATGTATTTTTAGGTTTCTAACATATACAGACATAGTATATATAGCAATAATAGCACAAAATAGGGGTAGGTAATGGAGCTATATAGAAATAAAATTTTAATATCTTACTGGAATGAGGTTAGAATATTGGGAGTGAATTATAATAAATTAAGATGTTTATTGTAAGCTGTAGAGCAACCACTAAAAAAAGAAAACAAATAAAGTTAAAATATAATTAAAGGAATTAAAAGGATACATTAGAAAATATCTACTTACTGCAAAAGATGATAGTAAAGAAGGAAGATAGGAACAAAAAATACCCGAGACATGTAGAAAGCATAAAACAAAATGGCAGGCATAAATACACCTGTATCAATAATAACTATAACTGTAAATATATTAGAAAATCCAATCAAGTCTGATAAAGAAAACAAGATCTAACTATATGCTGTCCACAGCAGACACACTTAGCATTCAAAATTGTAAGAGTATGTTCATGTCTAGGGATTGGAGCCTGTGCTGAGTGTGGATGAATATATTTAATCTACCGTTTGTTGGGCACTGAGGTACGATGATTTTTTTGTGGGTGTCTTAACTACAGCTCTTTTGTTATGAAAGGTCTTAACCCTCCAATATCAAGACAATTTCAGCTCTTTCAGTGAGCATCCTGGAAGATTCAAATATTATTCTCTCCTAATCAGTTCAAGAGGAGAGGGAAAAGATGAGGCGAGAAACTATCAAATTATAATTTTCAAGAAGTTAAACAGATGGTTATACCTACAATAAATGAACATGTTTCAAAGATTTATTTAACTAATAAATGAAGGAGCCAGCAGGATGGTATAGCTGCCCCAAAGGAGAATGCTTAATCCTTAAGCATTTATAGTATGTGAAAGAAAGAATGCTGAAACAAGATCTCCAAGGTAGAGACCAAAATGGTTAATATCAGATGGGGCAAAAAAACCCATAATACTTTTCTAATGGAAAGAAATAATCGACATCTCTATCTGACAAAATCTCCTTCCCATCTCTTTCAGTTTATCATTTTTTTACAAGTTGTCATCTAATTGTATAAAGTCTTGGGTCTAATCAAGTAAATAAGAAATCAAAGTTGCCTACATTAGCTGTACCTTAGATGGGCATGAAGATAATGTTCTAGTATGACATTGAAAGGGCACACTGTAATCTTTCTATGTTCTAAGTTTTGGAAAGTTTTCTTAACAAAAGCAGATTCAATTGTGAAATGCTTTTCAATATGACAACAATCACGTGGCTAGTATTTACTACTGGCTCCTTTCCAGGCATTCTATTGAGCACTTTACATACTTTACTTCATTTCCTCCTTCTCACTCCAGCATTAAGGGATGGGTGTATAATGATTCCCTCCAATTTCGGATGAGAAAATTAAGGCTCAAATAAATTAAGTAAGCTCCCCAAGGTAACATATCCAGTAAAAGGTATAGCCAGGATTTGAACTTGTGCTTTCTTACTCCAAAAGCCTTTTTGTATTTCAAAGAGAGGGTTTCTGAAATGTCTTTGTATCCACAATAGTGCCTTGAATGTAACGTGATCAATATGTGTTTCTGGTGATTTCATTGAAATTTCAGCCAATACAAGCAAAAATATAAATTAACAAATAATTTTAAGTCTTTCCTTTTGAGTTTCTGTACAATTTCTCCTTCCCCATAGAAAATTCTTCTCTTTAGCCAGATTCTTCCTCATTCCCTTTAGGTAAAGAAGCATAAAATTATACAATGATTGTATCACTCCAAAATACTGTGCAAGTTGGGAGCATGTATGGACATAAATCACTCTTTATCATAAAGTACTGGCAGTGGAAATGTACTGGCTCTTCTTGTCACGGGGGTTAATTCTGAAATTCCATCATCTCTTTCAGTAATGTGTCTAAAGAATTTCATAGACAACAATCATTCACTAGATCACTTGAGGAAGTGAGTGAATATAAACTTAAATTTTTTTTTTTTACAGATGGAAGATCAGATAAGCTAAACAAGCCCAGGGTCACAGAGCAAGGCCTTGAAAGAATGCAGAAAAGAAAACCAGATTTTTCACTTGAAACTTAGAGTTTAACTATTGAACACTCCCTGCCAAAGTTGTTTTCTTCCATTTTAGTATGTCCTTTCTTAAGGAAAAATAATGCCTTAAAGACAGCTGGTTATAAATGAGCAGGGAGAAAACACTTCAGAAAAAAGGAATGTCTGAAAGATGTTTGGCAGTGACAATTTTCTTGATTCAAACAGTGAGTGATTTTTGCATTTCCACATGAGTGACCATGTTCAGCAAGATGTAATTGCCAAACACCTGGCATGTGTCACATACTCTCAGCTAAAAACAGAGCCATGGGAATCGAGAGCCCATCTGTGATCATGTACTGAGGAAGGGCTGAAGTTAATAATCAAAACGATTCTGTCTAGATGTTCTTTTCCAAAAACTATGCACTTACACTTACAGATCTTTCCACTTAAACAGCTTGAGTGTGTGCAGGTGTTCTGCAAGATCTGAGTTGCCATTGTTGTCAAATTTAATCTTATCTTCAGAAGCAGCTAAGTAATGAGCCAAATTAACAATCTGATCATTCCATTTCATGGTGCACATCACGGGAACACCTGGGTTGTGTCCCAATAAGCAGCTTAGACATATGACAAAGGCAGGGCAATGGCGAGCAGGGCACTGGGCCAATTTATCCTTTATTCAGAAAAATCACAGGGCTTGTTTGTATTTGGAACAGGCCTTGATATACAGGACTGAGCTAGGGCAAGAGGGGACAAGGAGTGAAGAGGACAAAGAAGTGATGCAAGAGCATCAGAAGCTTCTCAATCAGAGCAGATGGTTTTGGGGGCCGCGCCAACTACGTCACAACTATTCGACTCTGCTGGTGTCAGGAGAAAGCAATCATAGATAATGCATAAATGGGTGGAGCTGTGCCCCAATAAAACTTTATTTACAGAAACAGATGGCTGGCTGAATTTTGCCGGCAGACTGTAATTTGGCTACCACCGAGTTAAAGGAATAGACATCCAAACATTACTTCATCTTGAGCTTGAACTTTAAAACTGCAGATGTCATGATCTGACCTGAGATTTTTTTTTGCCCTCTCAACACATCACAGAAAGTAGGTGTTTTCAAAATCTTTTTTTTTTACATGTAAGCAGATTTGCACAAACTGAACACACCCTTGTAAGAAGCAATCAGATTTCAAAATACAGAAAGAGCATCACCAATCCCTCAGAAGTCCAACATTATGTCTGTGAGACACATCCGGTTGCTGTGTGTAGTTGGAACTCATTCAATGCTATTATGTATAGTGTTCCACTGTATACGTATTGTATTTATTCATTATATTGCAATGGACGTTAGGTACTTTCCAGTTTTTGCTATTATGAATAGTGCTGCTATAAAAACTCTAATTGTCTTTCAGAAAATATACAGTCATGTGTCACTTAATGATAGGGATATGTTCTGAGAAATGCATTGCTAGGCAATTTCATCGCTGTGAGAATATCACAGAGTGGACAGACACAAATCTAGATGGTACACCCTACTATACACTACGCCATATGCTAGATCCTTTTACTCCTAGGCTACAAACCTGTGTGGCATGTTTCTGTACTGCATGCTGCAGGCAATTGTAACACAATGAAAAGTATTTGTGTATCTAAACATATCTAAACACAGAAAACGTACAGTAAAAATATGGTATTATAATCTTATGAGACCACTGTGTATATGTGGCCTGTCACTGACCAAAACATCATAATACAGTGCATGGCTATATGTACAAGTACTGTTAGGTCCGAATCTAAGAGTGGAGGGGCTGTGGCAGGTTTAGTAGACCTTCTCTACACATTGTTTTTGAAAGGAGTTTGCTAAAGTGATATATCCCCCTGTGGTATGTGAGAGTTCCGTTTTCTCCACATCTTTACTAAGTGGTATTTTTCATCTTTCCCATTACAGACATTCAGGGGGGAGTGTGGTGGCATCTCATTGATATGTTTATTCATTTCCCTAATAGCTAATGAAGTCGAGCAACTTTCATTGAGCTTCTTGGCCATTTGGATATTGTTATTCTGTAAAGTGTCGCTTCAGGTCTTTTGTGTATTTCCCTATTGTATTATTTGTCTTGTTCTTGCTGATTTTAAGATTTCTTTTTCTGAATTCTAGTAATATTGCCATGTAACAGGTTGCTTAAAACAATAGCATAACGATAAACATTCTCTCTCACATTTTTTGTAGGTCAAGAATTCGAGGACAGTTTGATTGGACTGGTTCTGGCTTGTGATCTCTCCAGAGATCATCAGATGTCAGCGGGGACTATAGTCATCTAAAGATTTGACTGGGGCTGGTGGATCTACTTCCGAGGTAGTACATTCACATGGCTTATAAGTTGGTGCTGGCTGGTAGAAGGCCTCAATTCCTTTCCTATGTGGTTCTCTTCATAGGGCTGCTTAAGTGTCTTCATGACATAGTGGTTGGCTTCCCTAAGAGTAAGAAATCTAAGAGAGCAAGGGAGTAAGCACAATATCCTTTGTGTGTTAGCCTAGGAAGTCATACCCTCACCTCTGCCATATTCCACTGGTCAACAGACCAGCCCTGATTCAATGTGGTACTATATATGAACACAAATACCATGAGGGGAGAATCCTTGGAAGTTGTATTAGTCACAGTTCTCCAGGGGGACAGAACCAGTAGAGTATATATATATATATGAAAAGGGGGGTTGATTAGGGAGAATTGACTCATACGATCACAAAGGTGAAGTCCCATGATAGACTATCTGCAAGCTGGAGAACGAGAGAAGCCTAGTAGTGTGGCTCAGTCCAAGTCTGAAAGCCTCAGAGCCAGGAAAGTCAACTGTATAGCCTCCATTCTGAGACTGAAGGTCTGAGAGGCCCCAGGAGAGTCCGGTGGCAAATCCCAGAGTCCAAAAGGCAAAGAACCTGGAGTCTGATGTCCAAGGGCAAGAAGAAAAAAAGGCATTCTGCTCCATAAAGGAGAGAGAGAGGAAGCAAGAGCCAGTCGAGTATCCCCCTTCTTCCACTGGCTTTGTCCTAGCAGGGCACCCACCATGCACTGAAGGTGGGTCTTCCTCTCTCAGTCCACTGACTCATGCATCAGTCTCCTCTGGAAACACCTTCACAAACACACCCAGAAACAACACTTCACCGGCCATCTAGGTATCCCTCAATCCAGTCCAGTTGACGCCTAATATTAACCATCGCGGGGGCAATCTTGGAGGCTGGCTACCACATGAGCCAGTTATATCAAGTCATTTTTGGAGAAGAAAAAATAAAGGAAACAGTGAGGAAGAAATCCACTGGGATGTGCTTTCAATCACGCTAAAATGTCTTCCTTCTCATCTGACTACTTAGCCATTCTTCAAGATTCAATTCAAGTCCCCAGTGCATTGGTTTCCCTGTGGCTCCATGTTTATGTGCGTAGACATGCAGAGTGACATGAGATGTTGCCTGCCAACTGATACCGTTTTCAGGATCCCCAGAGGTTGCTGGCCCCCATGATATTCTGTTCTACTAAGTCATGCCTGAAATCCTGCTTTAGTGCTTTTTAAATTAAGGTTTTAATCCTCTTTTAAAGCAAACATCTTTAGGAGGGTGTAGTGCTATGAGGCATTTATCCTGGAGTTATTAAAGGGTCATCCAAGAGATGATTGTCAGTTAGAGAGAGACTCCAGGCACCTGAGCTGCTAAGGAGAGGAGGAGTTTCTCAGCTGGATAAGGGGAACTTGGCAACAGGTCTGGGACTGAGAAGAGCCAAGAGAGGTGCCTTGGGAACAAAATTTAAGGAAATATTTGCTCTCAGAGTCATGCAAGTGTGGAGTCGGCATCTGAGAATGAGTGCCTCCTTGAATTTTGCACCCTAGGTGCCTGGGCTCAGCCTGTGTACACACAATCATGGCAACAATCCCAGGGTTAACAACTTTAGGTAAAATGACTAGTTATTGCCATTTATCAGCAATTTCATATGATTCAACTTAATATTTATTTACTAATTTACTGTCGGGCATTTTGCTCAAACAATTATTAATCCTCTCAATTTCTGCAAAATAGACATCATCCCCATTTTATAGCTAAGGAAAGTGAGGCTCATCAAAGCTATAAAACTCACCGAAGTTCACATGGCTGGTAAGAAGCAATGCCAGAAACCCAAAGTAGGTTGGCTTAAGTCCCACACCTAGGCTTTTTCCGTCTCACCATGTTGTATATGTCTAGAGGAAGATAGAAATTGACAGCTATGGGTGTGGTATAACTTGAGGCCAGCTGAGCAGTGGTTTACTCTATTATATTAGCAATGACCTGCAATGACTCACATTGTACAAACATATTCATGCCACCTCTTAAGTGAAGCATAAACATTTGTGTCTGCAGAAGATGGCATGGGCAGAGGGAACAAATGAAGAGTTCTCATGAATGAATACCTGCAGTTGAGAGAGATGTTATAGATGGAGCAGGGTGGATCTATGTCCATAGAGAGCTGCAAAATCTTTCAAAAGAAATTTCTGTTTCAGGACCAGTGATGCAGACTACTCTTTGTCCATATCCTGTGAAAAGGAAAGAAGATATTTTTATTTTTATTTTTTTTTGCATAAGAGAAAGTGATTTTATGGATAAGCATAGCTATTATGAAATTCTGTCTTGAGCCATAAGAGCCACTGCAAATTTTAACCTGCAAGAAAAGAAATGCCATTTTTTTAGTGGAATCACTATCCGTTGTGTTTTAGAATAAATTTATGAAAGTATAGGTCAAAATTGCCAAGTGGTGGCAATTTCATATGGCACAGCCTAATACATGATCAAGAGCAGGGTCAGCAAAACTTTCCTGCAAAGGGCCAGACAGTAATTACTTTAGGCTTTGCCAGTCAGAAGGTCTCTGTCACACTATTCAGTTCGATGAAAGTGACCATTGAAAATATGTACATGCATGGTTGTGGCTGTGTTCCAATAAAACTTTATTTATAAAAATGGGCAGTGGGCTGAACATGGCCTGCAGAACATAGTTGGGCAACCCCTGATCTGGAGGCAGCACTCAAATGTAATTTAGTATTTTCCTTTGCTCTTGAATATTTGGATTGTTTTTTGTTTTGTGTCTTTGCTGTTTTTCTTGTTTCTTTTAAAACAAATTTTTAAATGCTAAAGTAATGAGGATAAAAATATCCTAGACAATGCAAAGCTTTTTTGAATGGTAGAGAAATGGTTTGGTCACAGTGCACACAATTTAAAGGGCCAGCTGTTTTCCCTCTGCAGCACTAGCTGGAAGAGCCATCCGGTCTCATAACATGTTCCAGGCTTCAATTTGGTATTTCAAAAATAGAACTTGTTGCTGGAACATCTCTTTCTTTAAACATTTGGAGGGGATGCTAAATACATCATGAGCCAAATATGTCACATGTCAGAGGTAATACATGAGAACCTTTGATTTGTGTGTATAACTATGTGATCTTGTATATGCAAATAAGAACACTGTATGGGAATGAATGCTGAAAGAATACATAAATGAATGAATAATAGCTATACCTGAATGTACTGGAGGGTAACTGTGTGTGTATATATTGATTTAAACTGACGTTGTGATCACTGTCACAGGCTTAGATTCCAGATCTGGTTTCACTATTGAACCTTAGGCAAATCTTTTGGCCCTTTTCATAGCTCCTTCCTCATCTATAAAATAGAGGTTAGATGAGATCAGAGGGTTGCAAACTCAGATGCCTCCAGGGGCCATGCTGATAATACAACAACTAAGCATTGTATAAGACAACAGATAGATGTTAAGCTGATTGTGCTATAATCTGCTTTTTTGTTTGGCCTACTAGAACAAGGTAGAGGACAAACAATACTACTTGCAAAGTTGTCTTTGGCCCATGGGTTACCGTCTCATGACCTTAGGAACTATTCCTTTATCCCTTTATTTTGAGCCTGTGTGTGTCTTTCCACGTGAGATGGGTCTCCTGAATACAGCACACCTATGGGTCTTGACTCTTTATCCTATTTGCCAGGCTGTGTCTTTTAATTGGGGCATTTAGCCCATTTACATTTAAGGTTAATATTGTTATGTGTGAACTTGATCCTGTCCTCATGATGCTAGCTGTTTATTTTGCACAGTAGTTGATGCAGTTTCTTCATAGTATCATTGGTCTTTATATTTTGGTATGTTTTTGCAGTGGCTTGTACCAGTTTTTCCCTTTCCATATTTAGTGCTTCCTTCAGGAGCTCTTGTAAGACAGGCCTAAAGGTGACAAAATCCCGCAGCATTTGCTTGTCTGGAAAGGGTTTTATTTCTCTTTCGCTTCTGAAGCTTAGTTAGGCTGGATATGAAATTCTGTGTTGAAACTTCCTTAAGAACGTTGACTATTGGCTCCCCACTCTCTTCTGGCTTGTACGGTTTCTGCAGAGATATCCACTGTTAGTCTGATGAGCTTCCCTTTGTAGGTAACCTGACCTTTGTCTCTGGCTGCACTTAACATGTTTTCCTTTGTTTCAACCTTGGAGAATCTGACAATTATGTGTCTTGGGGTTGCTCTTCTCAAGGTATATCTTACTGGTGTTATCTGTATTTTCTGGATTTGAATGTTGGCTTGTCTTGCTAGGTTGGGGAAGTTCTCCTGGATACTATCCCAAAGTGTGTTTTCCAACTTGATTCCATTCTCCCCATCACTTTCAGGGACACCAATCAATTGTAGGTTTGGTCTTTTCACATAGTCCCATATTTCTTGGAGGTTTTGTTTGTTCCTTTTCATTATTTTTTTCTCTAATCTTGTCTTCACACCTTACTTCATTAAGTTGATCTTCAATCTCTGATATCGTTTCTTCCAGTTGATCAATTCAGCTATTAATACTTGTGTATGTTTCATGAAGTACTCATGCTGTGTTTTTCAGCTCCATCAGGTCATTTATGTTTTTCTCGAAACTGGTTATTCTAGTTAGCAGTTCCTGTAACCTTTTACCAAGGTTCTTAACTTCCTTCCATTGGGTTAGAACATGCTCCTTTAGCTTAGAGGAATTTGTTATTACCCGCCTTCTGAAGCCTACTTCTGTCAATTTGTCAAACCCATTCTCTGTCCAGTTTTGTGCTCTTTCTGGAGAGGAGTTGTGATCATTTAGAGGATAAAAAGCCTTCTGGGTTTTGGAATTTTTATCCTTTTTGCACTGTTTTTTCTTCATCTTAGTGGATTTATCTACCTTTGATCTTTGATGCTGATGACCTATGGATGGGGTTTTGCGTGGGCATACTTTTTGTTGATGTTCATGTTATTGCTTTGTGTTTGTTAGTTTTTCTTCTGACTGCTGGGCCCCTCTTCTGCAGGTCTGCTGGAGTTCACTGGAACTCCACTCCATACCTTGTCTGCCTGGGTATCACCAGCGGAGGTTTCAGAACAGCAAAGATTGCTGTCTCCACCTTTGTCTGGAAGCTTCATCCCAAAGAGTCACCCACCTAATGCCAGCTGGAGCTCTCCTGTATGAGGTGTCTGTCAACCCCTGCTGGGAGGTGTCTCCCAGTCAGGAGGCATGGGGATCAGGGACCCACTTGAGGAGGCAGTCTGTCCTTTAGCAGAGCTCAAGTGCTGGGCTGGGAGATCTGCTGCTCTCTTCAGAGCCGGCAGGCAGGAACATTTAAGTCCACTGAAGCTGTGCCCATAGCTGCCCCTTCCCCCAGGTGCTCTGTCTCAGGGATTGGGAATTTTATCTACAAGCCCCTGGCTGGGGCTGCTGCCTTTCTTTCAGAGATGCCCTGCCCAGTGAGGAAAAATCTAGGGAGGCAGTCCAGCCATAGCCACTTTGCCGCACTGCAGTGAGTCCTGCTCAGTCCAAACTTCCTGGCTTCCTCAACACTCTCAGGGGAAAGCCGCCTACTCAAGCCTCAGTAGTGGCAGACGCCCTTCCCCCTACCAAGCTTGATTATCCCAGGTTGACTTCAGACTGCTCTCCTGGCAGGAAGAATTTCAAGCCAGTGGTTCTTAGCTTGCTGGGCTTTGTGGGAGTGGGACCAGCTGAATGAGACCACTTGCCTACCTGGCTTCAGCCCCCTTTCCAGGGGAGTGAATGGTTCCGTCTCACTAGGGTTCCAAGTACCACTTGAGTATAAAAACTCCTGCAGCTAGCTCAGTGTCTGCCCAAACAGCTCCCCAGTTTTGTGCTTGAAACCCAAGGACATGTTGGCGTAGGCACATGAGGGTATCTCCTGGTCTGCGGGTTGCAGAAACCATGGGAAAAGCATAGTATCTGGGCCAGACAGCACAGTCCCTCATGGCTTCCCCTGGCTAGGGGAGGGAGATTCCCAGCCCCTTGAACTTCTTGGGTGAGATGGTGCCCCACCCTGCTTCTGCTCCCCCTCCATGGGCTGCACCCACTGTCTAACCAGTCCCAATGAGATGAACTGGGTACCTCAGTTGGAAATGCAGAAATCACCCACCTTCTGCGTTGGTCTTGCTGGGAGCTGCAGACCAGAGCTGTTCTCAGTCAGTCATCTTGTCAGATCTCTCAAGTGGTGCTTCTGCCTCAGCCTCCCGAGTGGCTGGGATTACAGGCGTGAACCATCACACCCAGCCAAAACTCACTTGCTCTTTGCCCCTGACCCGCCCTTTCCAGTAGAATATACTTCCATCTCCCCTCCCTCAACCAGGAATGAGCACATGACTCAAGCCAGACCTATCAGAATCCTTGTGCCATTTTTCAAACTACATCTAGTATGCTGGCTTGAGAAAATTACTCCCATGCCGTAGAAAGAAGTAGGGGAAGAAACAGGAAAAGCTGATGGCGTTTGAGCTGGTTCCAGTTGCTCCTACATCATTCCTGTGGATTGAGTATGTGTGCCAATAAATACCTCCTCTTTTTGGCATAGGTTGAGTCAGCTTTCTGTCAACTGCAACCACAGCATCCTGACTAATACACAGCTCAGCAATAGTAATCTAGAAAATATGACTGCCTGTTACCTACTAAGGATTATGACCTGGGTTTAGTGTTGTAAAATATGTTATAGAATAATCGTAATCCATTATTTTTCTTTAGATTGACGGACTGTGCATATTTATAAAAGAAGCAAAATGCTAAAAGAGGTTTTGAATAATACTATTTTAATTTAATTATGATTTGATTATGAAAGACACTTTCCCTCTATTTTCACCTCCACGTTCACTTAGAAAAAAAAATAATTTCCATATTGTTTAGGTTTGTTTAAAGAAGTAGACCCCACCAAATATCCTGGGAGTAGGGAGAGTTGTTGGGATGTGTATGTGTGTGTGTCTGTAATAAATATTCACTGAAGGACATCTAGCAAATCCAGAAAGGAAAAAGAGGAAAATTAAACTGCTCTCTAATCCTGCTATTCAAAGATAACCGTGATTAACATTTTTTGTGTCTTCAATTTTTTTCCCCTTCCATATAGAAGTTTAAAAGCCCTATTTACTTAACCTCTGGAAATCACCAAATACACCAAGATTTACTTATTAGGTGCATAGAGCTGTGCTGAGTTCTTTAGAAAATAATCGAACTTAATCCATTCAATGATCTCTAGATGCTTGCAGTCTATAGAGGGGTTATATATTTTTTTCTATAAAAATCCAGATAGTAAATATTTTAGACTTTGAGGGTCATACAATCCTGTCACAACTATTCCCCTCTTGCTACTGTAGTAAGAAAGCAGCTATAGAGCATATGTTAAAAAAATATATGTGGCTGTGTTCCAATAAAACTATTTATAAAAAAAAGCAAGCAGACTGAGCTACCAACCGCTACACAAAACCAGCAGGTCAGCGTTTTAATGCCAACCAATAAAATATTTTCTTTTATTATAAATTAAAATGTAACAATTATTGTATTTTATTGTAGATTAAAAGATTTTCTTTTTAATATAGATTTCTACATTAAGCAACTGTCATTTCACTTGGTAAAGAATAAAGAGGACTATAGTAGTCAATAGTACCCTATAGAGCCACTGACAAGAGGAATGAATGTTATTTGAATAAAATCTACATCCATAAGTGTTCCCACATCCTCAGGAATACATTTATGTGCCAGGAAATGATTCCAGGACAATAAGCCAAGTAGGATTGTCTTCAGGCTCAGATTCATATCATAGCTAGACTAACTAGAACTTGACTTACATACATTTGCCAGCAAAGCCAGCAGAAGCTGTATTGGTACTTATATATGAGACAAAAGCCTACTTTACTAACATATGTTTCTTTCTGTGAAAGCTAAGAAGAGAGGACATCACTGAGGCCTGATATGGATGAAACGTCCGGAAGTGACCTTGATCATACTGAGTGGTCCCTAGCTTTCCCTGGTTCTAGGATAGTGAAAGTGAATGGGAACTACTCTGCACTGGATCAATTTCAGAACTCCCTAGAGGTCTGAATTGTCCCTTGAAATTAGGAGAAGAGTGCTTATGGGCCACTTCTGCGCTCATTGCTGGAGTCCTTTTGGCTTCCCAGCAAGCAATGGGGTGGGGGTGGTTTGTCACTGTACCTTCTTTCAGTGAAGAGATGATCCCCACAGGACTTGACTTGGTGAACGTTCTTTTCCCCTGACTAGGCTGACTCAGGATGCTTTGTAGCCGAGACACCCTAAGAGCTAGCTCAAAAAGAGAAGGCTGTGATAATTACTCCCTCGGGGCAGGAGAAACTTGCCTGAGAATTTAGTATGGGGAGCCTGAGGGCACTCTTTAGGAGGAAAACCTGAAGGAAGACTAAAAGCTGAGGCTTCAGGGAAGGGCACCCAGGAGGTCTAGAAAGAGAGCCAGATAGAGAGAAACCAGAGTAGGGTTGAAACTTACAAATTGGAGACTGTGGAAATTCAGAACTGGAGCTGAGAACAGCAGGATTTGGGGTTTGGGGTTTGGGAATGAGCAGAAAAAAATCCAAATTGTCTATGAGTTTGCCCTGAAGCCTAACCCAGCAGAGGTCAACCAAATACCCCTATAATAGGAACAGCAGTCTGGTTCTCAAAACTTTAGTGTGCATAAGAATCATTTGAGGGGCTTGCTTACAATGAAAATTACTAGACACCCACCTTACACTTCAGAGATTCAGATTCAGTTAAAACTAAAATGGAACTTGAAGATTTACATTTTTGAAAACATTCCAGGTGATTCTAATGCACTGGTCCTTGAACTATGCTTTTGGAAAGACTGGACATAGATAAAATTATGTCTTCTCTGCTATCGTATCTATAACTGCTATCAGGTTAGCTTGGCCACCAACTTGGGCTTTTTCATTTGTTTCATATTTTTAATATTAAATAACTTTCATATTATTAATAATTTTAATTTTCTTTCCAACCATGTTCTGAGGTAGGAATTTTTATAATCACTTTTAACTGAGGTTCACAACACTTCATACAGAGTAATAAACGGCTGAGCTCACAGCACTGAGACCTTTTGAGCACAATGTCAGTGTTCTTGCCCTATTACATCAAATATTTGTGCAAAAGAAAGAAAGAGAAAGAAGAAAGAAAGGAAGGAAGGAAGAGAAAGAAAAAGAAAGAAAGAAGAAAGAAAGGAAGAAAGAAAGAGAAAATGTGTAGAATCTAGTAATCCTACCCAAATCTCCTCGGTCTTTGAGGACCAGAATGACTCAGGATTCAGTCAGAAGCTGCTCTATCTTATATATCAGAGGCATGCAATGACAATTCAGTAGCACAGCCCCAGACAGAGATGAAATCTTTCAAGGTAGAGTCAGTGTGGTTTGAGAGCGTAGAAGGGGAAAGGGGCATTATTGAAAAGGGCAGTGTTTGCACAGCTGCTGGTCCAGCTCACAGAGTCTAGGATCAGAAAAAACAAACTTGGCAAGATTCACACTGGCAGAAAAGATGCAAGAAGGACCTGCAGCCTATCAAAGAGAGTTTCAAGCGAATCGATGAAATGTGGTTTTCTTGCTGCTCCACATCACCTCGGCCTGAGTCCTTCAGAGCCACAGAGGAGGCTTTAGGTTCAGCAGAGGAAACTAGAGCCTCACCTTCTGGGTGGACTTAGGGTAAAATCAGCCATCTCCAATGAGACTCTGGTTTGGGAATTAACCTCAATCTTGTGATTACCATCCAGGAACATGGGAGCGGTCCCAGCAGCTAAGATTCCCAGGGTACACATCTTAGAGCGACTTCTATCTGACACCTTGTTACTCAAAGTGTAGTCCATGGACCAGCAGCATTAGCATCCCCCGGGAGCTTATTAGAAATGCAGAATCTCAAGGGTACCTCAGACTGGATTAAAATTTGCATTTTAATAACACCCCTCCCAGGTGACCTATATGCACATTTAATTTGAGACTTTAAAGCAGACACTTTGACCTTAACATGTATTCAAAATAATACATGGGCTAGAACCTGTTGGGATTAGATCAGCTGCCAATATCAGAAGCAAGAGATAAATATTCATAAATTTTACTGATTTTCCTGGTGATCCCACGTTATTTGCTTTACTAGAAAGTAAAGACATACAACAGGTTTAGAAAGAAAAAAGAAACAAAGTTATTTATTTCATTTTTTTGCAATGGAATCCTGCTCTGTTGCCCAGGCTGGAGTGCAATGGCGTAGTCTTGGTTCACTGCAATCTCTGCCTGCTGGGTTCAAGCGATTCTTGTACCTCAGCCTCCCAAGTAGCTGGGACTACAGGCATGTGCCACCACGCCCAGCTAATTGTGTGTGTGTGTGTGTGTGTGTGTGTGTGTGTGTGTGTTTGTGTGTTTTAGTGGAGATGGGGTTTCACCATGTTGGTCAGGCTGGTCTCGAACTCCTCAGCTCAGGTAATCTGCCCACCTTGGCCTCCCAAAGGGCTAAGATTACAGGCATGAGCCACCATGCCTGGCCCAAAGCTATTTACTTCTAATAAATATCCTTATTAATTTATTAATTATTAATTCATGCCCCACTCTCTCCACAAAATATTTAAAACTGTTTTTAAAAGCATAAGTAGGCCGGGCGTGGTGGCTCACGCCTGTAATCCCAGCACTTTGGGAGGCCGAGGTGGGTGGATCACGAGGTCAAGAGATCAAGACCATCCTGGCCAACATGGTGAAACCCCGTCTCTACTAAAAATACAAAAATTAGCCGGACGTGTTGGCACGTGCCTGTGGTCTCAGCTACTTGGGAGGCTGAGGCGGAAGAATCGCTTGAACCCGGGAGCAGAGGTTGCAGTGAGCCGAGATTGCGCCACCACTCCAGCCTGGAGACAGAGTAAGACTCCGTCTCAAAAAAAAAAAAAAGTATAAGTAGTCGTAGCAGGTTTTATTTTCCAAAACAGCCACAGCAGTATTTCCCATCCCTTCCAGAATTTTGCCATTTCTTGATTGAAAGATGGGCTCTATTTTCCTTTCCTGGGAAGGACTGTGTTTCCACCCTGAGGAAAAAATGTGGCAGCAGTAATGCTACCTAACTTCCAAGGCTAGGTCATAAAAGGCAATATAGCTCCTGCCCAGCTCATTCTAGCTTGGGATGCTCACCCTTCATACCCAGCCACTGTGTCAGGTCATATGGACAGGTGACATAAAGGTATTCTGGCCATAGCCCCAGTTGTTCTTGTCTTCTCATCTAACAGCATATAAGTGAGTATATTAGTCTGTTTTCACACTGCTGATAAAGACATACCCGAGACTGGGAAGGAAAAGAGGTTTAATTAGACTTATAGTTCCACGTGGCTGGGCAGGTCTCAGAATCATGGCGGGAGGTGAAAGGCACTTTTTACCTGATGGTGGCAAGAGAAAAATGAGGAAGAAACAAAAGCAGAAATCCCTGATAAACCCATCAGATCTTATGAGACTTATTCACTGTCATGAGAATAGTATGGGAAAGTCCAGCCCCATGATTCAATTACCTCTCCCTGGGTCCCTCCCATAACAAGTGGGAATTCTGGGAAATATAATTCAAGTTGAGATTTGGGTGGGGACACAGCCAAAACATATCAGTGAACAAACCATCAGATAATTCCAGCTTCCAGCCTTTGAGCAGCCCCAGCTGATGCCATGTGGAGCTGTCCTGCCAAGCCCTGCCCAAAGTGTGTATTTGTCAACAAAATAAATGTGGATGTTGTTTTAAGTCACTGTGTTTTGGGATAGTTTGGTATACAAGACTGGATAACTGAAACACTGCTAAAACTCATACTATAGTTACGAGAATGAGGTAAAAGGAAAATAAGACTAGAAAAGGAATAAACCTAGCAAGAAGAAGAGTTTGGCGGAAACCAAAGCTTTACTTATTTCGGAAATATGAGGGGGTTTTTGTTTGGTTTTTGGTTTTTGTTATTATTTTTGTCTATGCTTTCTGGCAAAGAAAAATATAGTTTAAGGCAATGTTTGTCAGACTTGAATGTCCACACAAGTCACCCAGGGGTCTTGTTAAAAAGCAGATTCTGACTCGATGGATCAAGATTCTCTATTTCCAAGAAATTTCCAGGTGATGTCAAAACTGTTGTTCCCAGGACCATATTTTGAAAAGCAAATATGTAAGGCAGCTTTGGCAACTTTTCTGCAACACATAAAAATGAGTTTCATAAGTCTGTTCTTATAAGACACCTTCATCATAGAGTAAATGTATAAGGCAGATGAAATTCACTAAGTGATCTGTGTGGGGCCGAAACAATGATGGTCAAATATAAAGACTTGCTAATGGAGGAACTTGGTCAAGGAAAAAATTTTGAATATCTGAGGATGAACAACATTTATTTCTTTTCTTTTCCTTTTTTTTTTTTTTTTAAGTTAGAGACAGGGTCTCACTATGTCGTCTAGATTGGTCTTGAACTCCTGGCTTCAAGCAATCCTCCTGTCTTGGCCTCCCAAAGTACTGGGATTGGACTTCATTTCTCTTAAGCAATGCTCCAAAAATATTATTTCTTGTAAAATGTGCTTTCGACGAGATTTGCAGAGCAGATTGTGAGCACAGTGCCAGACAATTTCTGTTGCCAGTTAGGGAAAGATCCATATGTTTCAACCATCAAAAGGATAGGGTAGTGCTATGGTTTAAATATTTGTCCCCTCCAAAACCCTTGTTGAAATTTAATCTTCAATGTGGCAGTATTGAGAGGTGGGATGTTTAGGTGGTGATTGGGTCAGAGGGCACGAGCTGATTCATGGATTAATATATTAATGGGTTAAAACATTAATGGGTTATCATGGCAGTGGGGACTGGTAGCTTTATAAGAAGAAGAGAGACCTGAGCTAGCATGCTCAGCCCCCTCGCCATGTGATGTCTTGAACCACCTCAGAACTCTGCAGAGTCTCCACCAGCAAGAAGGCCCTCACCAGTTGTGACCCCTCAACCTGGGACTTCTCAGCTTCCTTATCTGTAAGAAATAAGTTCCTTTTCTTTATCAACTACCCAGTTTCAGGTATTCTGTTATAAGTAACAGAAAACTAATCAAGATAGGTATTGTTAAATTCATCTTAGGAAATTAAAAATGCCAATCCAAGACAGGTGTTTGGATGAAGGTCCACACAGCCATCACATGCAGAAGGCAAACCAGGCAGGATGTACATAGACATGTAAGAGGAAATGTATTATGGGAATCCATTCACGTGACAGTGGAGGTTGAAAAGTCCTATGATCTGCTGGCTGTAAGCTGGAGAAGTGGGAAAGCCAGTGGTGTGATTCAGTTGAGTCTAAAGGCCTGAGAACAGTGCAGGAGTGGGGAGTAGGGTGGGAGCTGGGGGAGTGGTGCACTGGTGTAAGTGCTGGAATCTGAGAGCCTGAGAACCAGGGGCACAAGAAGATGGATGCCTCAGCTCAAGAAATGAGAGCAAACTAGACCTTCCTCTACCTTTCAGTTCTATCCAAGCCCTTAATTAATTGGGTGGTGCCCACTCACATTAGTGAGGGTGGATCTTCTTTGCTTAGCCTACTGATTCAAATGCTAAGCTCTTCAAGAATCTTCTTCACAGACATACTCAGAAATAACGTTTTGCCAGCATTTCTGGTCATCCTTAACCCAGTCAAGTTGACACATAAAATTAACTATCACATCCATAGAAAGGGATCAGCAACTCCCTACAGAAACAGTTCTGGACTATTCCAAACTACAGATAAATGAATAGACAATCCTACAAGATAAATGTTACCTGCTCTTTTAGGGAACTTTTTGCTGAGCTTGACCTTCAAGATTATACAAATGTAGGTTTTGCATGAGTAGTCAGTAATTTAGCACTTAACTGATTCCCATCCATAGAAGCAAAGGCTGAGAAATGACGAAATAAAGTTACAGACAAGTGAATGTTTTTCTTCACACATTTCTCTAAAAGTGCTAGGGCTATAACAATTGTCAATTACAGACAGAAATTCCTAAAGTCTGCCTGTTCCTCATGGAAAATTATGAACTGAGAAATGCGGGCTTCTAATCCAAAGGAAGAAATAGGCAAAGAATGAAAAAGGGTTATCTAATGAATGAGGCTGGATTCATAATTATGGGAGTGAGAGAATTTCATTTTCTAGAGAATTTCATTCTCTAGAAACAGAACGGACTATGGTCTGGGCCCAACCAGATGGAAATATACTAGAATGTAAAATAGACTGAATAAAATACTTCCTTATGGAATTTATTCAATAGTAACTCTAAATTTGCACCTAGCTTATAGATAATTCAAAAACTGATAAGAATAGAGGGAAACCAGTTGATATTCAATCTATCACATTTAATCAGAAGGCCAGTATATCTATCAACTGTTTATTTTAATGGCTAAATTTTTATTTCCTGATTTTTACTGTGTGTTTGTGTGAGCGTGTGTGTGTTAATTGCAGTTGTCTTCATATCTGTTCATAGCTGTTGTCCCTGGGGTAGGTTATGGCATGGTTATCTACATTCCACTTCATATACTTTCTCCTGTTTTAACATTTTGCTTTGTATTATTCAATAAACAGATTATAAATTATTTTTACAATCTGAAAAAAAGTTTTCATCTTGGAAAAAACTAATGCATCAATGACATTTATTTCTTGTGGATATTCAGGGAAGACAAAAACAGTTAAGGAAGAAAAAAGAAAATAAATAAGAGAAATGAAATGAAATTTTCACAAATATCAGTACTGGAATTTAGAGTGTCATGAAATAAAAAGACAATAGTTTCTTTTGCTGGTATTTTACTTGTTTTACTACACTAGATTCTGAAGAAAATAGTGTACATCAATACGTTAACAATTCATTGACACTAGACTAAGTGCCAGGTACCAAGGTAGGTCCTAAGATTACAAAGCCACAAGAAACCCAGTCTAGTGGAGGAGAGAGACACATAGATCAATGACTGCATTACAGATTTATGAATGCCACGGTGCAAACACAAACAAAGCTTTCCTTGACACAGAGACACAAAATATTAGTTCTCCTGGGGCAGGAGTGGGCAGGGGTGGGTTAAGATCTCCAGAAATGTGACATTTGAAGTGAATCTTTTACCAGCTTCCCTTTGTGTTCGAATGCTTTCTGCTAATGTAGTGGAAAGAACAAAGCAGGTTTTTATTTTTCCTTTTTCTGACTTTCCTTTTCTCATATTTTTTTTCATTTTGAAAAACAGAAATATGTTAATATTTCAAGCATACTTCCAGACAGAGTAATGAGAATTAGTTTTGGAACGATTTGCTTCTCTTGACTTAAATTTCCCAACAATATTTTAAAAATTAAGTCAATTCTTCTAAGGTTTACCATAGCTAAAATTTACTGGTGAATGTAACTTTTGGTAATATGTTTGCATAGTACACAAAAAAGAATGTGTAACTGTTATACAGTACAAATCTTCCTGGCATTCCTGTATGCCATATCCTGGTTCCTACCACCCACCTCCATGCCCAGGTAATTACTCTCCTTAGTTTCACACGCATTTTTTTCTGAATTTCAAGCAAACAAATCTGAGTGTTGATTCTTACATCTTCCTTTTTTATACAAGAGTTATTTCTGGCAAATGCTAAGTTTGGCCCAACAATATAAATATCACTTAGAATTTAAGTTAACAGCAAACTTACCCACATTGATTTCTGATTCTCCTTCTATAAACCCATGACAATTATATTAAAAAATGAAAACAGTATAACTTCACAAGATAGAAGAGGAGAAATGAAACCAGTCAACATGAGATACATGAGAGATTTTATTATTTGTTCCTAATTGTTTCTTCCCTGCCTATACTTATTCTGCTTTCCTATAGATGGAATTACTTCTCCACCCAATATACTTTGGCCATTTGACTTGCTTTGGCCAATGGAGTGTGAGCAAATACTATATAAGACATGTCTGAGCAGAAGCATTAATGTATTCCTATGGTTCAGTTATTTTCATTGCGCTTCTGCCCTTCACCAGGAGAATAAAATTCCCCAGATGATGTCTGCTCTCAAGCTAGAGCGCCAGAATGCAAAGTGACGTGGAGCCAGGCCCAGTGGAGCCTAGTGGAGCAATAGCTCTCATGCATCTTAAACAAAAGATTGGTGGTGTTATAAGCCATGGAGATTTTGGGGGCGGGGGGAAGCATTTGTGGCTATAGCAGTAGTTCACCAATGTAAATTGTGGAGTGATAACTGGAGAAACTAAATGTCTCACAGAAAGACTCTATAAACACTAATATCTAGAGATCCACCAACATTAAATCTAACTCAACAAAAAATCACCGCACACCCCATAATGAAAGTCAACTATCATCAAGTTCCACCTCTGCTCACAAAGGTTTGAATTTTATATTCTGTGCTTTAATCTTAAATATGAACATAGAACCAAGAAGAGCCTGCAACATGAGAGACGAAAAACAAAACACACACAAGTAAAGGAAGCTGAAAGAGATACAGATAAATTAGGAGGAATAAAAAGTTTAAAGAAATTAAAACTAATATTCACAGAACCATAAGTTATGGACAGTATTTTACACCTGAAACAAGACTAGGATAATATGTTAAAAGAAACAGAAAAATTCTCTTTAGCCCAAAGGCAAAAATTCAGTGAGAATTCTAGACCATAAAGTCAAGGTGATCTCCCAGCCATACTGCTCTATTGAACAACCTCATTACCATTGGAAAACCACTGCCATTATCTGGGTCCCATGAAATTGTACAACTAAATAATCCACAGGAGATTAAAATCCAAAATCCAAATGGATGGAAAATGTGAGAGAAAGGATAAGAAAAATCTGTCTAAGCTGGGCACAGTGGCTCACACCTGTAATCCTAGCACTTCGGGAGGCCAAGGCAGGAGGATCACTTGAGCCCAAGAGTTTGAGACCAGCCTGGGCAACATGGTGAGACCACAACTCTACAAAAAGAAAAAAGAAAGAAAGAATGGGCATGGTGGTGCGTACCTGTAGTCCCAGCTACTTGGGAGGCTGTGGCTGTCATGGTAGGATTGCTTGAGCCTGGAGGGTTGAAGCTGCAGGGAATCATGATCACATTTCTAGAAATAGGAAACGGGGAAGGCAGAGGAAGAAACTCATAAAAAATATGAATATATTCTAAAACAGAAGGGTCTCCAGATTAAAACTCACTGAGAGCCTAGCATAAATAAATAGTAGATAGATAGATAAGATCTGAGTGACTTCAAGGCATTGTGGAATTTCATACCACTGAATTTTTTTTTTAATACACAAAAGCTTCCTGTAGGAGGGGTGGATGTGGGAAAATAACATATAAAGGATTGGAAATCAGATTACCTTATGCTTCTTAATAGAGACATAGAATGCTAGAAGTCAAAGGAACAATGTCTTTAAATGTTCAAATAATTTTATGTCCAGTCAAATTGTCAACCAAATGAGTGGTTAAAATAATAACATTATCAGACAGAAAAGTACATAAAAATTTACCTCTCATATATTCTTTCTCAGAAAAACACTGATGGAAATGTCCTACCAAAACGAGAGAATAAATAAGCAAATAAAAGGATAAAAGAATGAAGAAAAATGTGAAATATTGGTTATATATCCCAATAAGTAGGGGCATGAAAAAAATATTATGTGGTCAGGAATCCAAAAACAGCAGAGCAAGGATGGCTCTTTTTTCCTCCATGATATCTTGGGTCTCAGCTGGAATAATTCAAATGACTAGGAGTAACTCAAATGGCTGGAGGCTAGAATAGCTGGAGCAGGAGAATCTATTTCTGTGATGGGTTCTTTATCCACATGTATGACACCTGGGTCACCATAGCTGAAAGGGCAGGCTCAGGTAGGACTGTCTACTGGAACATTTGCATATGTCATACATGTGTTTTTCCAACATGGTGATCTCAGGGTGACTGGACTTCTTTCATGGTAGTTTAGGTCTCTCAGAGCAAATGTTCCCAATTAACAAGACAGAGCTCCAGAGCTTTTTATAACCTAGCCTCAGAATGCACATAGCATGACTTCTGCCTCCTCTATTGTTTAAAGGTGTCACAAGCCACCTGATTCAAGAGGACAGGACATAGACACCATTATTGATGGAAAAATTGTCACAGAATTTGCAGCCTAATATGGATTGGCTCTGTGTCCCCACCCAAATTTCATGTCAAATTGTAATCCTCAGTGTTGGAGGGAAGGCCTATTGGGAGATGACTGGGCCATGGGGGCAGACTTCTCCTTTGTTTCTCTCATGATAGTGACTGAGTTCTCACAAGATCTGGTTGTTTAAAAGTGTGTAGCTCTTTCCCCTTCACTCTTTTCCTCCTTCTTCAGACATGTGAAGCCTTCACCTTCCGCCATGATTGTAAGTTTCCTGAGGCCTCCCCAGCCATGCTTCCTGTACAGCCTGTGGAATGGTGAGTCAATTAAACCTCTCTTCTTTATAAATTATCCAGTCTCAGGTAGTTTCTTATAGCAATGTGAGAACAGACTAATATACAACTATGTTTTAAAACTACTGCATATGGGATCAGGGAATCACAGGATCTGACACAAAAATATAAAGAAAGAAATCCTTGGGGGATAGTCACGTCTATGCTAAACTTTAGAAGAATTAACTTAGATTTTCAATATTGTTATGACTAAACTACAAAATTGAATTGCTGTCTTCCCAAAAACCTTAACCTGAGTCCAGTTGCCTAATACCTAACACCAAAGTGTTTATTTAATCTCAAACATCTCCTCCTCTTTTCTACTGATATAATTTTAAATCCCTGTGGGTGAATAATAGATTTTCAAGTCAGAATGGAGAAGCAAATATTTCCTAAACTAACTCTCATTATTCTGTTTGGAAGTATGCTTTAACAATTCATGTGAAAACCACAGAAACTATTAGGTTTTCCCCCACTCTCATTCTAGGTAGCTGAGAGGGCGAGATAGGTGGAGACCAGAACGTAAACTCTGGAAAGTCTCCACAGTCAACTGAAAGTTTGGGTAAAGAAAGGAGAAATATAAGAGCATTTCAGAGGGCAGGCTTCCTCTGAGAGCAGGAAGTGGAAGGGTTCACAAGTTCAATGCAGAAGGACGTTCAGAACAGGCTCCGCTGGAAACATCACCTTCATCAGGGATGTATTCTTCATAATGAAAAGCAGCTGTCTGCCCTTCTAAAATTCAGGGAATTTTCTGCCCCATTGGAAGCCAGAATGTACCATGATACACACAGAGGGTCAAAAACTACTTTTTGCCTTTAAACTAGAAGGAAACCTTTTCTTTCCTGTGAATTTCCAGTGAGATAAGGAAGTCTGCCTACCCAAGGCTAGCTGTTGGTTTCTTCACACTAAGACCTCACTGATCCAGTGCCCATTGTTCTGTTTTGTCGCTTGTCTTAAGTAAAAGTGAAGCTGTCTGTAATTAGAAAGGCGATGATGTCATGGAGAAAAGGGCCAAGCAGCAGAGTTTGCACAAAGCCCCAGGCTGCAGCTGCAACCTACACTGTAATTTTAAATTTAAGTCCAAATTACAAGCTAGCATAACCCAGCAACAAAGGGGCTTTCTCCTGCTAGGGACACACAGTAGCCAGCAGGCAAGCCTCAGGATGTTAAAACTCTACCTTCCCTCAGGGAGAGACATTTTATTTAAATCTGGGAGAATGGATGTTTTCAAGAGTTGCATAAACTTGCCAGGCAAAGCCAGAGAAGACTTTTGCATGGCTTGGTGAGTGGATGGAAAGCAGCTCATATTGAACAAAAATTGGTAAAAGTACACTGACTTCTAGCATCTAGTTTGGCTTCCTACCTAGAGTCATTGAGAGTTAAAACTCAAAGGGGCTGGGAGCAGTGGCTCTCGCCTGTAATTTCAGCACTTCGTGAAGTGAGGCATGTAGATCACCTGAGGTCAGGGGTTTGAGACCAGCCTGGCCAACATGGCAAAACCCTGTCTCTATTAAAAATACAAAACATTAGCCAGGCATGGTGGCACGCACCTGTAATCCCAAGAACTTGAGAGGCTGACACAGGAGAATCACTTGAACCCAGGAGGTGGAGGTTGCAGTGCGCTGAGATTGCACCACTGCACTCCAGCCTGGGTGACAGAGTGAGACTCTGTCTCAAAAAAAACAAACAGAAAACCTCAAAGGAAGTCCTAAGATTTAATAGACGTGCCCTTTTACTTTCTGACATATGTGCTGTTTGGCGATGGAGAATTTTAAATCTATAGCCTATGTGGCCCTTCATCCCCAGCCCTCTGGGCATTCTACCTCTTCAGTGGGTAACCACTCCCAGAGACACACCTCCCAAGCTCCTCATCTGCCACCCTGTACCCAGCGTTCCCAAACTCCCTCTTCCCACCCTATTACTAATCTTCTCAGGAAAATGGCCTACCGTTAACCCAGGTGTCCCCCTAGAGACCTTGAAGTAATGTTAGATACGTTCTTCTTCCCCTTTTCAATGGATTCTCCAAATTCTTCCAGAATTTTTGCTTGAACGAGCCCACTTCTCTCCATGTTCTTCCTTAGATCATATCTTCTGTCCCTTGCATTACTGTAATGGCCACCTTTCTGGCCAACGAGTCCCCAGGCTGCTTGAGACTCTGGGTTCTTTTCCACATGACACTGATTTCATGATTTATCGTCTAAATCATATACTCAAAAAGTCTAAATTAAGGCTAATGTGTAAAGCAGGCCACATGATAATTGGCACAGAGCCCATCCTCAATAAATGTTACCATATGGATTACAGATTTTTTCTCCCTGATGCTCACAACGCAATGAGACAGTACAATAGCACATGTTATTGTTATTCTCATTTAATGGATTTTTAAACTAATTCAGTTCTGTAAATATACACTGAGAATCTTCAGTGTGTCAATGTGTCAGTGGTAGGGGTGGGTGGCATGTAGGGAAGACACGACAGATACAAGGCCTGCTCTGCCTTGTCTAGTGGATAAAGCAGACATTTACACATAAACAATTGAGAGCAATGTATGACAGGAAAAAAACAGGGTACTGCAGACATGTGGGACCCACCGGACATTTGCCTTTCAAATCAAGCTCCCTAGCATTGTTATAAGAAAAACACAATAGAGACAAAGTAGCTTAGAGGCCTGGCTGTGAAATCTGAATCCTGGTCTTGGTCCTTGCCCTCGATACTTGCTAGCTCTGGGTGCTGGGTAATCACTTAACCTACCTGTTCCACAGTTTCCTCATCTGTAACAACAACAAAAATACTGACGGTGAGGATGAAGTGAAATAATAAGTGGGAAACATCTTACAAGAAGTATTTGATAAATGTCGGATAATATTATGGTTTCTATTGTCATTAAGAGCTCTTCTCACAGACACGTATTCACTAACCCACAGCTGAGCAAAGGCTGTAGTTAGAATACCCTCTACGAGGAATACATGTGGCTCATTAGGCCTCCGGCAACCCGGTACATAAATCTTAAAATCTTACTCCTAATTACGCTTAGGGAACACTTTCAGTTTTACATGAATAATATCAGAATTCTGTGATTCATTAATTGAATATTCATTTTCTCTCTACAATGTGCCAGTCACTGTGCCAAGTGTTGCTCAGTGTTAATTTCCCTTGTTAACAGCACAGTTCCTAGCACATAACAGAGAGAAAAAAGACATGTTTAAAAATTTAAAATAGCTGATGTTTCAGGGTCTTAAACCAAACAAAATGAAACACAAATGTCACAAACTCTAGAGAAGTTTTAAAAAATATAGTTCATACTTCTCAGAGATTCCTACAATCCCATCTAAATGTTTCCAAGACCCTAAAATGAATTTTCCAGAACATGCTGGGTAACATATTTTTCCCAGTATAAGTAGCCTTCTTTGATCTGGATTTAAAAATAAACTAGATCCCAATATCACTAAAACCTTTATTTTCCTGTTTTCGTATTCTTTGGAGTGAAGGCTTATTTTTATTATTTCATGACGTTTGTGGTAGCTGAGATATATATCATATACAGTATTTTAGCCTTAAGAGTACTAAAAGGAATGTTTTTAAGTAATTCGTAGATAAAAGGATGAACTAAGTTATCTTACTAGCTAAATGGTTAACACGTCAAAACAGCTAGTTTCTCAGAGCTAAAAGGAAACGTCTGGATTTGTGTTGGTAGCTGTTTGCAATTCAAATTAGTTTGTCAAGTGGTTTCAGATTCTTCAATCAGGGTCCTGAAGTTAACCTGGGGACACTGAGTGACTGCTATAATTGCAAAGATATTTTCACATGGGTGAATTGGAAGCACTGTCGATGAAAAGCAAACGACAGAACGGGGCCCTGGATCGCTGGCTGAATGAAAGGGAAAATGAAACAGTGCGTCGGTTGTCATTTTCTCTCAAGCGAGGTAAAGGCGCTGAAGGGATCGGGGAAAGATTTAAATGTGGAAAGATCAATCTTAGATGTGATCTGAACTGCAATTGAGTGACATTTCTTGAATCCTTGATGTGGACGAGGAATGTGGAGGAGTCCAAGTGAAAGCAGATTTACTGGAAAGGAGAACTGGAAATTTCAAGGGGTTTGTGTTTGTCATTGTCAATCCTTTTAGCAAATAACATCGATGATTAGGGTGGCTGTTATTCTTGTTGTTTAAGGCAATACAAGAATTTGTAAAATGTAGAGAAGCAAAAGTTAGAAAACTAAAATTGCCTACCACCAGAGATCAACTACAGCATTTAGGCCTATTTCCTCCTTACCTTCTTTCCTTTCTTCGTCCCCTCTTTCCATCTTTCCTTCCTTCCTTCCCATCCATTTATCCATCATCTACCTAGGTCTTTTTATATAGCTGTTTCTTTATTATTATATAGTTATATATCTTTGTCATTTGTTATATAAAGTTTGCATTGTCTCTGCTTTTAAAATGTTTTGACCTGTAATCTTTAACTTGCAACCTTTAACCCAGGGGGTCTTCTGGCTTTTTTAGGCAGGGTGGCTCATAGAAATTCATGGCCTCTTATTCTGTTAAAAAAAGTCTTTGAAATCAAGAATGTGGTGTTTTTCCTTAGTTTAAGACAAACAAAATCACACAAAACTGGAAGAGTTTGCACTGAATATATATATTTTTTAATTTCTGCCTGCAAAATTATGTTCCACTGCCTCCTCTTTGCTCAGTTTCCCCCTTATATCCCTCCAGATGTAGCCTCTAGAACTTTCTTGAGTCACTGAGAGATTGTTTCATAGGGCAGGATCAGAAATGATATGTCAAGATCCCTGCAGAAGCATCTAGAAGGATGAGTAATTTGTAATTAGAACAATAAGTAATGGTGGTTAACATCTTGCAAGGTGTAATATATATTTAATTTTTTTAAAAACAAAGTCTCTTTTTACATTCACGAACTCAGCCAGGACTGGTAGAAAGATAGTTTGGGTTGTGAGTCAAAGTGCCTTGAGTTCTAGTTCTAGTTTTTTCTCAACTATTACCTTCTATAAGCACTTAAATTCTCTGGGCCTCCATTTTCCTATATATGGAAGGAAGTGGGAGGGTTTGATGCTTAGTGGACCTGACGCTTGCTGAAATCATTTCCAGGTCAGCAACCAGATTGTATTATGAAGGTTTTGGTGGCCCCATATTGGATGGGCATTGAGGCATTATTTCCATTAACTACCAGTGAACAGTGGATTTGCCATGGGTGCACACTTGGATGGAACCTGAGAATATACTAATTTGGTGAGGTTGGGAGTGGGGGGCAGGGGAATCCAAGGTCTGATTTCCCCCAAGCAAAGTCTGCTAATGTTGTTCCTCTATACTACTTCTAGTTTCTTGGATAAGCTAAGCTAAGTGAGTAGGGGTGTGTGCATATAAATACATAGGATAATTGATCACACACATACTTCATGGAAGAACTGGCACCAGTTGGTACTTCCTGAGTAGCTTCCAGTCAGTGCTTTCAGAGAAGAAAAAAAACTAACTTGTGCAGATGCCTTTACATGTATTACGCCACTTAATTCTCACAGCATCTCTTCAGGGTAGATCCCCTGTTTTGTAGATGTACAAACTAGGGTTCAGAGTGATTGAGTTACTTGTTCAAAATGTGAACAGTGATCTATAGGACTCTCAGGCTAAAGTACATTTCAAAGCACCCCACTTTGACTCACTCTACTGAGGCAGAAGGAAAAGAAGAAAAACAGGGAGGAAGAGGAGGAGCAGGTGAAGAAGTGGACAGAAGGAGTTTCCTCTGCATGGCGTCATTGCAGAACTACTCTTACAGACAGTGCAGCGCAGGTTTGCGTCTACAAGCTCGTTTCCTGTGCTCCTTTGCCACATTCTGTTGCCTTTCTTTTGGAATTATCAGGTTTTCTAGGGCTCCCAGGCTTTTCTATCACTCCCACTGGCACCCCATCCTGATGAGCCATTACCAATATTTCATGTTCTGGAATCATCTCCTCTTCTGTCTCCTGCAATAGGAGCTTCCTTTTCTCTCTACGGTTGTTTCAGCTAAGTGGAAAGCAATCTGAATGAGTGGATCTATATTAGGATGTGAATGCCTGAAAGGTTCTCATTATTAAGAAGGATGTTGATACGTGAAAATCTGACAAATGGCATTACAAACAGAAATGGAATGAAGAAAAAAAACATCAGCCTGTTGGGAGGTGAGATATTTGGGGACTGAGAAATGTCAGGAGCCGGTCAGTAGGAAGTAGAGCGGATGTTCCAGCTACAGTTCTGTGGCAATAGGGGGATCTGAAAAGGAAATGCAAAGGTCCCTAATAAGTAAACGGTTCCTGTGTAGGAGAGCCTCTGTGTATTAAAAATAAGGCTGATCCCAAGCTGAAACAAAAAACAAATTGTGATACCGTGATATATATTTGGTCTTTGACCCTGTTTCCTGGCATACAAATCCTAAAATCCTTAGAAACTCCAAAGTGTTGTCTTTTTGTACCCTAATGAATTGATTGATAGCACGCAGTCCCTAGGCAGCTTCAGGATCGGGGTTTATCATCCAGAAAGACTAACTTTTGGCCCCACTTCCAACATCCAGGGAGGGGAAAGAAGATGTTGAGTGTATCACCAATGGCCAATGGTTTGATAAATCATGCCTATGTAATAAAGCCTCTAGAAAAACCCAAAAAAGACAGGATTCGGAGAGCTTCCCGATAGTTGACCATATGGAGGTTCCTGGAGGGTGGTGCCCGGGGAGGGTGTCAAAGCTCTGCACCCCTTCTCTCATACCTCACCCTACACATCTCTTCATCTGTATCCTTTGTAATTCTTTTATAATACATGAGTGAACATAAGTAAAGTACTTTTCTGAGTTCTTCGAGCCACTCCAGCAAATTAATTGAACTCTAGAAAGGGGTGTTATGGGTAACCCAATTATAGCCAGTCAGTCAGAAGCACAGGAAAAACAACCTGCAGCTTTTAATTGGTATCAAAAGTGGGAGTAGGGGCAGTCTTGGGAACTGAGCTCTCAACCTGTGGGATCTGACACTCTCTGGGTAGAGAATGTCAGAACAGAATTAGAGGAAACCCAGCTGGTATCTGCTCCTTGATGTGTAGGGAACCCCCTCCCACATTTGGTCACAGAAGTTTTCTGTGTTGTTGTTGAGTGAGAAATGGTAAAAGCACTTGGAGTGTGTTTCTTTTCCACGTTCAGACAAATGAAAGGTGGTGCACTGCTTAGAGAGAGCAGGCGCTCCACTGAATTTGGGCCCACAAAGGCCCCTGCAAGAGCCGCTGGTATTTGCTCACAAAGAGCACAGTGCATGAAGACAATGTGTTTCCTGCTTTCCAGGGCACAGGTTAGTACTCGTGGCTCTGGGCCTGGGCATTCAGCCACATCTGTTGGCTCTGCCACGTACTCAGGGGTGGGAGGGGAAGGCAACTTCTGGGAATGGCTTCCTGTTCCCTACTCCTGGCACTAAGTCCAAGAAAAGAAAAAGAAACGAATTTCACCTTTTCCCCTAAACATCATTGCTACTGACACAGCCAATCTGCAATGATTAATTAAGCAAATCTGAAGACTCAAATGCTTTTGGGCTTCTTATTTAAGAGTTACTTAGAATTTATTCCCTAATTCCAGATGAGTTACCAAAAGACAACGTTTAAGCAACTTATCCAAGACCTCTGGACAAGGGGGTGGGTCCAACCCCTACATACCTGGCTCATAAAACTGGCCTGATTGGAGGGACAGTCCAAGAATCTTCCTCCTCCATATTCTCACACAACTCTCTGTCCCTTTGATAGTGTCTACATTTTCCAGAATTGAGAGTCATTCCTCACTGTCTTGAGAGTCTCCTTATTCAAGTCCAAATCCTTGAACAGGAATTACACTTGAGCTTTTATCAACAATTTACCTACTGGAACGTTCTGTCTCATACCTCTTTCTGAGACAAATGTCTGGAAGCCAGGCCTTTCGGGAATAAGGCACGAATGAGATGCTTCACACTATTGTGGGAGAAGAGAAGCCTGGAGGTAGGAATTTGCCAAAAACAAACCTTGTTAGGGGCCAGTTCTGCTTCCAGCTGGTTAGCTATCCCATGTTGCAGCTTTATTAATTAACCTTCCTCTTGGGAATGCATTTTAAGTACCAAGCAGTAAAATAGTCTGGGAGTTGACATATTTAATTAAATTCAGGTTTATTTAAACTTATTTACTATCTTCACTGATTCTTTTTTTTTTTTTTGAAAAGGAGAAAGAAACAGCAAAAGAAAGAAAAAAAGAATGAAAGAGAGAAAGAGGAAGAGATTTTAGAAAAAGAGAGAAAAGGAGAAAGAAACAGCAAAAGAAAGAAAAAAAAGAATGAAAGAGAAAGAAAGAGGAAGAGAAAGAGGGAGAGAGAATGGGATTCTTGTTTTATTGCCCAGGCTAGAATACAGT
>CAUYQU010095387.1:0-130606 GCA_963574635.1 Cheracebus regulus
ATTGAGTTGCAAATCTGGGGGCAGGGTAGGTAGGGCTTGGCCTTGGTGGTCGAAGACTAGGGGCAGGATAGATAGGGTGTGGCAGTGGTAGGGCCAAGTACATCACCTGTCATTCAGGTAGGGGCTTAGGAATTTCTGGCACCCGAATTGAGGTAAGGAGCATAATGCATCAGCACCTTTTCCATGCTTATCAAGAAAGAGTTAAAACGTTAAGATTTTTATTACTATTACTGATTATTTTTTCTAAGACAAAAGGAACCAGGTGCAGAAGTAGAACGTAATTGTAGACATGGAATATGACCACTGAAGCACAGCATCACATAGAGACACTTAAGCCCCTGGATGTCTGCGGGCCTACCTGACAGCTGTCAGGCCTTACCATAAGAGCTTGGAGAGGCGGAGTTTTCTCCAAACTTCCCCAGGAATGAGATGTTTCGGCCATTTTGGACGTCTTCCTTAGCTGGCTAAACAGCGGGCGCTTTGACAGCGCTGGCGCTGCCGCACAGCTGAGGCACCCTCCAGCAGCCCTTATGCAGGCATGACAGAGGGCTGAGAGCAACTTGCTTTAGTGTCATTCATTTCACAGTGTCACCCCAGGTTCACACTTTGGACCTGATAGGCATTAGTAAAGGAATTAAGATCACCTGTGAATAACCAAGATCACATATGAATAACTAATAACTACTACGATTATATTTCTAATTACTTTCTTCTTCTTTATTTATATGGAAGTAGGCTGAGGCCTTTTGCTCCTCCCTCAGGGCTTATGGGATCTTCCCACTACAGTTGTAATTATTTTTATGTTCTCTTCAGTTATGCATTGAGTGCCCGTACTTAATGGCACTGCTGTTTTTGTTACTAATGCTGTTTCTACCTATTACTACTGCTTTGTATCCAGAATATAGCCTTTTATTTACTGACTGTGCATTTTTATTCATGCTCTATTCACTGCCTGACCTGCTTTCCCCAACTCCCACCCCAACCTTATTTTTTTCCTTCTTTCAGAGCTCAGCACAAATACTTGTGATTCTTTCCTTGTCCACGGTATTCTTTACCAGTGATTTTTCTAAATAGCATATATTTGAAATTCAAATACTCTTTATTTCAGTGGCTTTTTACAGAGCCTTAGTGAATTCAAAGTGTCATCTACCCTCTATCCTGAATTTGACATATTTTTGAGAAAATCGATTTGGCAATAATAGTCATAAATTTGTATATTCCAACTGTAATAACAAAAACTCTGGGCCAGAACACCTATGTCAAGTCTTAGCTCTGCATGTTAGTAGTGTAACCTTAGACAAGTTATTTAGCCTTATTGTCTTAGTTTCCTTATTATAAAATGGGACAGTGATGATCATAATACCCACCTGACAGGGTTTTAATGAGAATTACATGAATTAATGTCTGTAATGTGCCAGACCAGTGTTTTGCATGTAGTAAGCACTCCATTTGTGATTGGTATAATTTCTGTTATTTAAAATTCTCATGAGGAAATATTAGTATAAGGAAGTAAAACATAAACCTTCTTATTATATGACCATTATGCTTTCTCTCATTAAACACTGTGCTTTCTCTCATTAAATTGAAAATCTAAGCCTTTAGCATAACTATATTATCCTTATTCTTCAAGCACTTACAGGATTTTTCCTGCATGCTAGGATTTTTTTTTGAAGCTGAGTATTGCAAGAAAGCTTTTTAACTACTTAGGATGAACAGTTATTGTGGTCATTTGTTCCTGTCAGTAGTCCTAAATTTAGGATGAGCTTATCATCATCACTGTTTCACAGTTGAGGCATTACTGCAGAATAATTTCCCAGTGAAGCAGTCTCCCTACTCACCCTCCCACTCCTCCACATGCACTTTGCTGTGCATGCTGGAACTTGATTCAGAACAAAAAGTGCTTGGGTCTCAGGTTCCTGTTTCTCAAGTGTGTTTAAGGGGTATACGATTTTCAAAACAAGTATTTGTCATTAGATGGAAGGGCATAGAATACCTTATGGGAACTGAGTTAGTTCAACCAGGTATGGTAGTCAGAAGCTGGTAAGAGCAGCAGCAAATTCCCATTTATTGAGCACTTATTGGAATGCTAGGCTGTAAAAATGTTATTTAAACAACACGGCAGCCCTGGGAATGGTATCTTCCAATTTTTAGGATGGTGAAAATGTCCACTTTTGTGCCCTCAGTGATTCTTTACTGCAAACTAACTTGACCTTTGAGGGCTATGTCATTAAAAGTTATTTCTTAAGAATTTTTTGGGGGGGGAGTTGGTAGGGGAGGCAGATTTATATAATATATAATGATGAGCATGACAAAATAATTTTCAACTTCATGTGGCAGAATTGAAGTCTGTCAGTAAAACTTAAGTATCTTACATGTATCCTATAGTTCACAATTCTGTTAGTAAGTGGTTTGCAAAAACATAGAAATTGAGATGTGAGAATTTTGTATTTTACCATGTGTAAAAGCGGAAATGTTTTTACTCTGGAACATCTATAGTACCCTCAGCAAGTTTCCATTCAAGTTGTGTATTGTTCCTGTTAAAAATAAGGATTCGACTGGGTGCGGTGGCTCACGCCCATGATCTCAGCACTTTAGAAGGCTGAGGCAGGAGAATCACTTGAGCCCAGGCATTTGAGATCAGCCTGGGCAACATCGTGAGAGACCCCATTTCTACGAAAAATAAAATTGGCTGGGCATGGTGGCTTACATCTGAGGTCCCAACTACTGCAGACTGAGGTGGGAGGAGTTTCTTGAGCCCAGGTGATTGAGTCTGTAGTGTGCTGTGATTGCACCACTGCCCTCCAGCCCAGGTAACAGCGCAAGGTCCTATCTCCAAAAAAAGAATAGCGCTCAAATACCTTGTTGGTAGTTTTCAGTTTTGTAATATAGCTTTAATTTCCCTGATTTGTGTACATTTGGACTAAGAGTGTGGACTATAATTTCTTGTCTCCTGCTTTCAGTGTTAGAGGCCAGAGTTAGTTTTATGAGGTCTGTTGGCACCAAATGAGAAAAGGGGTTAGCTTCAGTCTGGAGTTACTTTGGTTTTTATCTATTGCAAGGAAAAGTTAGGATCATAGTTCCAGCTTGTTATCCTCATTCCCTCTCACTCTTCCTGCTTCCTTCTCCCTCTTTGAACAAATATTTGTGTACGTGCCATTTGCTAGGCATTGTTCCCACCACCCAGAGATACTATGGTGAACAAGACAAAAATTTCTGTTTTCCAGAGATAATTCTAGTCGGGGAAAGAGACAATAAGATAATTAAAAATATTTTTCGTGAAGGTTCTATTAATAAAGCCAGGAGACAGGAAAGAAAGGTATGTAGGGGGGATGTTTGGAGAGGGGTTGCAATTTTAAGAGGATAGTTAAGAGAAGGCCTTAAGGAAGTGTCCTATAAGGAAATGACCTGAAGAAAGTGAGGATATTTGCCTTGGGAATAGCAAATAATAGGCCCTGTGGTTGACAGCTGGCCTAACATGTTCAGCAAATGGCAGTGATTGGAATGTAATGAGCCAGGAGGAGAACAGGAGATGAGGCCAGAGAGATAGCAGGGATTAGGTAATAGAGGCTGCCTGTTTGAGGCCTTCTAGGGTCACTGTCAGGACTTGGGTTTTTAGAGATGATAAACAACTAGACTGGGTTTTGGGTAGAAGAGTGACATGGTCCTGCTTAACCTTTTATACAATATTAGGCTGGCTGCCATGTTCATGGTAATAGCCTGAATGTCATCAAGGGTGAGACTTAGGAGACCGTTAGGAGGCTCTTGGACTCATCTCAAAAGTTTCAACCATCTAATAATGAAGTGGCAAGAAGTGATTGAATACTGGATATATTTGAAGATAGTGCCAATAAGATTTGCCGATGGATCAGGTGTGTGTGTATGTGCACGTGTTTATGAGAGAGAGAGAGGTGGTAGGGGGTTGAAATTAAGGACTACATGGAGATTTTTGACCTGAACAGATCCATCTAGTTGAAGCAGGTTTGGGATGACATAAAGGAGTTGGGGAGGGGAAAGTATCAGCTTCATTTTGAACACATGAAGTTTGAGATGATTTTTAGACATTCAAATAAAAGTGTTGATTAGGCAGGTAGAAATAGGAATCTGGTGTTGAGGGGAGCAGTTTGAGCTAGAGTTAGGACTTTGAGAGTCAGAAACACAGTTGGATACTTTTAAAGCCATGAGTTTGGGTAAGATCACTTAGGAAGTAAGAGTAGGAAAGAAGATTTAGTGATTGGGCATACTCAGTCTTATAAGGAATTCAAAAAGGCAAGAGAAAAGCCAGCTTACTGTGTCTTGAAAGACAAATGAAGTATTTGAAGGAGAGATTAATTACCTGTGTTAGATCCTGCTTATGGATCAAGAGTGGTAAGGACTAAAACTTGGACATTGGATTTAGTACAGTGGAGGTCATTGGTGACCTTGACTGGCAGTTTTGGTGCAGTAGTGGGGTTGAAACCCTGTGTTGAAGAAATAATGGGAAGAGACAAATTAGGCATAATGAGTATTTGCCGTAAAAAGAGATTGAGAAATGGGGCAATAACGTTTCCTCTGGCTTCCTATTATTAGCAGACCTCCTGATCTGTCCCCCTTGCTGTTGTTGCAGTGCTTGCCTGGTATTGAAGGAAATACTTCCCTTCTGTGGAGGCAAGTAATGAGCCTGTCTGAGATGCTCTTTATTGTTCTCTTGGAAGCCAGGAAATGCCAAACTTGGGTTATCTTCTTTCAGTTGCATACTGTTTATTAGATGCTTTTGTTACTATGTTGTTCCTCTAGTCCTGGGGCCGTTGACTAGTTTGCCTTCCCTTTTCTACCTTTCAGAATTTTCCTTTGATTGCCTCTTGAGTTATTTGCAGGATTTATAATTGTGGTTAGATCAGGGATGAGCTGGGAGAAAGAATGGAGTCTGTACTACCTTGCCCGTACCGGGACTTCTTCTGTTTATTAACTTTTTGTTTTGTTTTCACATCTCCTCAATTCTTTTTTACCATATTTATTTTTAAGAACTAATAAGTTTACTAACAAGTTCTCATTTTCTTGAAGATGTGTTCCTGTTTCTAAACCTCAGTGTCTTTAAGGACTGTTTCTTAAAGTCTTGGCCAGGCGTGGTGGCTCACGCCTGTAATCCCAATACTTTGGGAGACTGAGGTGGGTGGATCATTTGAAGTCAGGAGTTCAAGACTAGTCTGGCCAACATGGTGAAACCCTGTCTCTACTAAAACTACAAAAAAATTAGCCGGACATGGTGGCGGGTGCCTGTAATCCCAGCTACTTGGGAGGCTGAGGCAGGGGAATTGCTTGAACCCAGGAGGAAGAGGTTGTAGTGAGCAGAGATCGCGCCATTGCCCTCCAGCCTGTGTGACAAATGCGAAACTTCGTCTCAAAAGACACAGTAACTAGGCTAATATTTTGGTCGAAATCTTCATGCTTAAATTTCATGTTCAGTCCTACAGCCAGCCAAGAACTGTAAGCCATTTCTGTACTTCTTTGTCATGCCATTTTTTTCTCCCATTAGGACACTTTAGTTAGATGTTTAAAATTTAAACATTTGAGAATTAAACAGGGTAAGGCATTAGCTAAATCTCTCATATTGTTTTTATTTCTTGCAAATTTACTTGTAAACTACATGTGTGCAGACACCATTAAAAATTGTTTTACAGTTAAAACACATGGTAGTTCCCATAAGGAGGCATAGGAACTACCTGAAAACCAGTCATACATATTACATGACTTGGAAATCAGTTGATAGTAAGATAAGGTTTCAACTAGTTGATAATCTAGTTGAAAACCGTATACATGACATGAGTTGGAAATAATAGCACATACAAGTAACGAAAGAGGATCCAACTAATCTTGAAGAATACAAAGTAGTGAATTCTGAGGTATGATTCACAAGGAAAAACATCCTTGGAGAGACGTGAGTTTTAGTGTTAGAAGATGCTTCTGGGTATTTTCGGAATATGATATGATATGCACCAGATATGATAAACAATTACATTTTTTTATTGTTCTAGGCAGAATATATAATATATAATTATATATATATTCTATATTATATAATTATATAATATAGAATATATATATATTCTATATTATATAATTATATAATATATAATTATATTCTATATATATAGAATATATAATATATAGAATATATATATATGTTTACCATGTTTGATGAAAAATCTGGCTGATGAGTATTGAAAGGAGTTTAAAGTACCTTAAATTATTCTTTAAAGATTGAATGTGTTTTAAAACATCTCAGTCTTAATATTAAACATGTAAAACTTTAACATAGTACGGAAAACAAAATTCTCAAATTACTGATGGTAGTTTGTATGTTTTTTATTTTGAGAAGAGTCTGGCCCTTTCACCCAGGTTAGAGTGCAGTGGTGTGATCTTGGCTCACTGTAACCTCTGCCTTCTGGGTTTGAGCAGTTCTCCTGCCTCAATCTCCCAAGTAGCTGGGATTATAGGCCCACGTCACCACATCTGGCTAGATTTTTTGTATTTTTAGTAGAGATGGGGTTTCACTATGTTGGTCAGGCTGGTCTCAAACTCCTGAGCTCAAATGATCTACCCACCTCAGCCTCCCAGAGTGCTGAGATTACAGGCGTGAGCCACCACGCCGGGCCTAGAAATGTCAGTTTATCAATTTCAAAAGTATGAGTGTTGTGGTAAAGGTACAATCAGCAAAATCCACAATGTAGGAAATTCTAGAGGACAGATAATGCTGTCTCTTCCACAAATTGTGAGGAAGGAAAAGGAGGAGGAGAAGGAGGAATGTGTTACAGGCTTGAGATGTATTAACCAGATGAACCGTGTGAATCTTACTTGACTCTTGAGTTGGACAAAACAACTGAGACAATACAGGAAATTTAACCAGTAACCGGATATTTAACATTAAGACATTACTGTTTTTTAAATTATGAAATACATGTACATATTATGAAAGACCTTACATTTTAGAAACACATACTGAAATATTTAGAAGTAATGATGTGATGTTGGGAATTGGCTTCAAAAATAATTCATAGGGGTGGGAGATAGATGTCATAGATGAGGTAGGATTGGCCAAAAGTTGATAGTTGAAATTAGTTGATGGTTATGTAGGAGTTTATTATCTTTTAGCTTGAATTTGTAAATTTTCATTTAAACAAGGTCTGAGATAAATAAAAGAGCATGAGGGAAGAGGAGGATTGCTTATGTTGTTTTATAAAGTTAACGTGGATTGCCAGGTTCTATATGACCTGGCCCTAGGTACCTCTGTCCATTGTCAAGTTGAATGCATTCTTTTCATTGTTCACTGTCAGAGCTGTAGCCACATATCCATTGTATATATGTCGTTTCTTCTTTGTGACACACCTCAGTTCCACTTAGTATCTTCTGTTCCACATCCCCAACCCCCTCTCAGTTTGTGCATCCAAGTCCTAATTTATGCTTTGGAAGTCTGTTTGAATGTTTGTATCACAAGTCTTTCTAGATCTCCCAGTCTAAATCTGATATAGTTAGGATCTATCTTACATTTTATGTGATTGTTTGATTATTAACATCTGTCTTCCCCATTAAATTGTAAACTTGAGCCACAGTTCTTGTTTTTGTATCTCTAACCTAGTCTAATTCTTGGTAACTAGTAGTTGCTTAAATATTTGTTAAATGGAAGGAAGGAGCATAGAGTGAGTTCGTGGTGGGCTAAATGCTTGGCTGAAATAAACAACCAAAACCACACAGTTTCATTTCAATATTAGAGGTAATCTGGTTTAAGCAGTAAGAACAAAAGTGCTGTGTTTAATTCCAAGAGTCTGTCAGGATGAATTGGCAGTTTAGATAGAATTTGCTCTGGGGCCGGGTGTGGTGGCTCGGGCTATAACTACAGCACTTTGGGAGGCCAATGCGGACTCCTGAAGGATCACTTCAGGTCAGGAGTTCCAGACCAGCCTGGCCAACATGGTGAAACCCCTTCTCCACTAACAGTACAAAAATTAGCCAGATGTGATGACAGATGCCTGTAATTCCAGCTAATCAGGAGGCTGAGGCAAGAGATTCACTTGAACCTGAGAGGCGGAGGTTGCAGTGAGCTGAGATCACGTCACTGCACTCCAGCCTGGGTGACAGAGCAAGACTCCATCTGAAAAAAAAAGAAAGAATTGGCTCTGGTACATTTGTTTCCATTATTACAGATATCTCTAGAAAGCTGACACAACCTAGTTCATGTGACAGATGACGATGGGTTAAGACAAAGTGTGTATCCAAGTTTTTCCCTAGGTTTTACTTTCCAACTAAAATGTTGGATATTTAACTCTGGCCGGTTTGGTTCTCTGCTTTTTTCCCGCTTATACTTTGTTACCTCCATCTTCTTTAAATTTGGGGGTAATGTCACTGATGATGCAATGTCTATTCTAATAGACTACTTTCATTTTTCTGTTTAGAGTGAAACTTTTAGATGACTAAGTTCAAAGCTCAGGAAACTCTCAGAATATGGCTTGTTGTTAACTGAAAACACTTCTCTTTCCTGAATTTGTCTCTGAGATGTTTTTCTTTAACCTTTTCATTCTATTTTTCTTCCTTTTTCTACCTTTTTGATAGGGAATTTAAATCCAAGGTTATATTCATTAAATAAATTTTTATTTTTATCTAATGTACACATTTTAAATTGCAGTTAGGATTACATCATTTTATGGCTATCACAACTTTGTGAAGCAGATATTGTTCTTATTTCCAGAGATCAATTTGTATGTTTAGGGTTGTATAAAGTAAGTAAACATGAGAACTTGTCTCCTATCTTTCCTTTGTTTCACACTGCTTTTGAGCTAGGTAGTGCCTACTTGTGAGTGTTGTTTTTGTCTTTTCATGTGACTCAGCAATTTCAAGATTTCTCATTCCTATCCTGCAGCCACCCTTACTCTTACCCTGGAAACTGTTGATCTGGCAGTTGTATGCTCTAGGATGATCTGAGTTTTGCTTGAATCTTTTGGTTTTTGAAAGTTTTCTAAACAACCTGGAGATTTCAGAACTTAGGTGTCTCAGAATTTCCTGAACACTTGGAAGTAGCACATAATTCTTTGTCAATTTATCTACCAGTTTTGGATTGAATGTAGCACTGTGTAGCTTGCTATGAACAATCATTTTACTCAAATTGGCTAATAGAACCTTTGTTGCATTAAAAGGAAAGAATCGAGATAGGACTGAAATCAGAATCAAAGTTGAAATTACCACCATTCAGGTTTTTCTGGCATATTTGTTGTTGCCTTAATGAGGTTTTTAAAAATTTATATTAATAGATCAGGGAAGAGAAGCATAATCCACCAGCCCTGTTCTACTGGATTTACATGCAAATTTCCCATCTTGGAATAGAATTAAGTGACTTTATTAGAGGCACTAGGCCTAGTAGTCGATATGTAGTGTTTCATGTGGTTCAACATCTAGCTTTTGGTGTTACTTTTAGAGTTGATCTATTGGTAATCCCGTTTAAACCCATTGACAATAAGTTGACAGTAAGGGGTATAATACTAAAAAGTCTTATTTTTTTTTACTTCATGTTAGCAGAAATTTCATTTCTTAGCACTTTTATTTTAGCAAAGCTTGGCCTCCATATTTAAGAGAAATTAAATCTCCTTACAAAGTACCTGTGTTGATCTGTTTGTCCTCTTCTAATGAAATATTTTTACTAATACCATTGTTCAGGATAACTTCAAAGAAATAAAAACAAAGTTAATCTTAAGCCAAGATGTAAGCTGACCCCTGAATTTGCAAGGAAAAAAAAAAATACTTTCACTGTATAGTTTCAGAGTGTTTATAAAGAGCTTTTTTTTTTTTTTTTGTGTTGGAGTGTTGGTCTGTTGCACAGGCTGGAGGGCAGTGGCATGCAACCTCGGCCCACTGCAATCTCCGCCTGCTGGTTCAAGCAATTCTCCTGCCTCAGCCTCCCATGTAGCTGGAATTACAGGTGTGCACCGCCATGTCTGGCTAATTTCTGTATTTTTAGTAGAGAACAGGGTTTCACCATGTTGTCCAGGCTGGTCTCAAACTCCTGACCTCAAGTGATCTGCCCACCTTGGCCTCCCAAAGTGCTGAGGTTACAGGCGTGAGTCACTGTGCCTGGCCTATAAAGGACTTGTTTTGGGGGAATTTTTTTGTTTGTTTAAGTAAATATAATAAATACTCTATATTCTTAGAGCCAACAGAGCATTCTAAATTCTCTGTGGTAGTCTTTGTAAAAATAACTATTAAAGTTCATAGCTAATGAAATACTTTTATACAACAAATATTTCTTATGTAAATCAATACTAGTACATAGCTGGTTAACATTAAGATGTACTGTTTATGTGGTATCACAAAAGCATATATTGATACTGCACTTAGGGAACCAAAAAATAATTCATTGTGTAACATTTTAAAGAATTTTTACATAGCACATGCAGACAAAGCCAACTTTACCAATAAAAGGTTTATAAAAGCAAGGAGCAAAATATGAGTTGAAAAGAATTCCCACTCAGATGATAACTACAGTACATACAGTGCATGTTTCTATATGGACTAGGATAAAGCACGCAGTAAAATCATAAGTTCTGAGGCATTTTAGTGTCCTATGTAGTCAAAACAGTTATTTCACTAATAGCACAGATAGAAGCAACAGGATAGAGTTGAAAGACTCATCAACGTTCGAATCCACATGCTTTTCTTCGTTATTGATAATGACTATATATATTAGAACTAAGTCCTCATTGTATTTAAAGTACATTCTACAACCTTAGCCCTGTGTTCTTTTTTGAAGTCTGCATGATATGTCATTAAATGTGTCCCTAATTTCAATTAGTGTCCCTTGTTTTTGAGCTGTAAATTTTCAGAGTAATAAATTTACATTTTGAATATTAAAGAAGAAATCTATCTTTACCTCTGATAAGCTGAGTTTGTATGGCTTGTTTTTTTGGTAAAGGAACAAAAGACATGAAACTCTTATTGTGATACTGTTTTGTGGTGCTCTGCTCTGCCACTGGAGTATGATAACATCTTCATAACTTACTCCATACTTGTTAACTACATACCTCTCACTTTTAATAACAGCTTAACTTTCTGCTCATATTGCTGCTATTTTTAACACAAGATGCTTTTTGGACACTTGAGTTGAAGTTTTCCATTTTTCACTGGATGTGATCAGAGTTTGAGCAGCATTGTCGAATAACAACATTGTAACAACTTTCTCCTGGAAATCACTTTCAGTTTCAAACCATCGTTTAACAGATAACACTTGTAAGATTAAACTTGTTCAAAAATTGGAAATTGTTGGTGTTCCTTAGTGCTGCCTTGGCTTTCTTTAATTAGTGTATTAACCATTCTCCAAAACATATTATCAGGAGACTCATTTTGTATTGTTACTTAGGTAAATACCTGTTTAGGAGATGTAAGACTTTATCATTAATATCCAAGGGAAAAAATGTATTAAAGTTCTTGTGAACTAAAATGTTTTAGGTAATTTCCTTTGGTATTTTAAAACAAAGGAGCTGCATGGTTCTTTAAACCTAAGAATGCCCAGATGAAAACTGTTTGAGGGGAGTTTATTGAGGAAAAGTAGTATGATTGACTGGTGTTGGGAAGAGCAACTAAGGAGGCTGCCGGGGTTGCCCAGTGGTGATAGATGGGGACCTGGTGTGGTGGTAGCTTTAGGAATGAAAGACATCTATGAAGCCAAAATATTTTGTAGTATAGAAAGGTGGCAAGCCTTGATGAGTAAAAAAAAGATGGGAATAAAACGTGAGGGTTAACTAGTTTTGTCTCTTTGTGGGTAGGGGGCATTTTTCTTGTTTAAGAATGATCTCTAGGTTATTACTGATCTCTTGAGATCATTTCCCTGATTAGGGTAGAACTAGACCTGCAGCCAACATTGAAGCAGATGACTGTACTTTAAAAGTATTTTTTTTTTATCTTGAAGTGGTTCCATCAAAATTAGGGAACTGTGAAATGTCTTCTTTCTAAAGAAGAGAAATAATTGATAATACTTTATCACAGTGGTTGATTTGAATGGTTTATGTTTGCTTCATACAATAGTTAAAATACCATTGCCATCCTTGGTCTTAATTATTATGGTATGATTAAGTATTCATTTCTTACCCTATTATGGTCAGATTTGTTCTTTTTTATTATTGACATTATGTTGTAGTTTGCCCTTATGGGAGACTGTTAAAGTTCACCTATAGTCACTCACAAGTTTTAGTAGTGAGTGTGTATATCCTGATAGGAAGTGGAGCTGAGGTCCATGTGACTGCTGCAGCTTTCTGGAAAAATAGTTTTGTGGTAGATCATGAAGTATTTTGATTATAGAATGTAGTAGACACCATGTACCCCAAGTCTAATATTTAAAGAATGTTAATGTTGCCACATTTCTATCTCTTCTTTTTACATGAGAAGTCAAACATTATATTATAGATAGAGCTAAAATTCAACTTTTCCATCCCCTCTCCAGAGGTAATGAGGACCTTGATTGTAAATTTGTTGTATGTCAGTTCTATGCATTTTAAAATACATTCATTTACCTGTGTTGTTAACAATCCTTATTAATGTTTGTTTATTCTTTTTGTTTTCATTCAGATTTTGCATTCCATATTGTTGAGATTAGGTCATGTTGATACATACAGTAATTAAATTGCTAGATAGTATTTCATCAAATTCCTTTACTATTTGGGTGTACTTAATCTTGTTTAGTTTTTTCTTTAAATAATTTTTTCATTCAACAGCATGTTCTGAGATTTAGTCATGTTGTGATACATATAGCTATAGTTAATTTTTATTTTTATTGCTATAGAAAACTCTATTAAATGAATAAATCATAGTTTACTTACCAGTTTCATCAGAATTAGAATATAATTAATTTTTAGCTAGCTATTACAGACTGTACTGCAGTGAACCTGTTTCCTCATGCACAGGAATGTGTAGTTTATGTTCTCAGAAACAATTTCATGGCTGAGCATAGTGGCTCGTATTTGTAATCTCAGCAGTTTGGGAGGCCAAAGGTCAGGAGTTTGAGAGCATCCTGGACACTATAACAAGACCCAATCTCTACAAAATTTTTTATTAAAATTTGGCCAGGTATGGTAGTATGCTCCTGATTCTAGGTGCTTGGGAGACTGAAGTGGGAGAATAGCTTAAGCGTAGGAACTCTAGGTTACAGTGAGCTATGATTGTACCACCATAATCCAGCCTCAGTGATAGAGTGATAGAGTGTGAGACTCTGCCTCTCAAAAGAAAGAAAAATGAAATAGAATATCATGGTGGTTGGGTATACACATTTTACCCCTAGCCAAGTATTTCTGAATTATTTTTAAAAAATGGTGGTGCCAGTTTTAACTGTTACCAGTGATGTATGAATTGCTCTTTTCCATTTCTTACCACTTGTTGGCTTTATCGGGCTATGGCATTTTCCAAATCTAGGTTTGAAACAGCATCTTAATGTTTTACCTAATATTTGTATTTTAACCAATTTTAATGACACATTTGTATGTGTTTATTATTTGCCTTTTATGTGAATTTCCTTAATCTTTCTGTTAAGATTGTCTTTTTTCCTTTTAATGTATTTCTTAGAGTTCTGTTAGAATGTTTAATCTTCAGTTATGTGTTAGATATCTTCCACCAAAATATAATTTGCCTTTTATTAGATTTTCTGTTGTACGTTGAAAAGTAGGTAATGTTTTTGTGTCTTATCTAAGAAATACTTCCTGCTCTATGTTCCAAAGATGTTCTTTTAAGTTTTGGCTGTTCATATTTAGCAATTTGAAATGCCAATTTTTAAAAATTATATTGTGAAGAAGGAAACTAATTTTACTTTTTCCTTCTAAAGAACTGGTCAGTTTAGCACTATTTATTGAATAATTTAATCTTTTCCCCACTGATCTGATTTTTTAAAAATTTCCCTGTATCCTTTATATGTCTAGGTCTAAGTTTTGAGGCTCTATATAGTTTTGCAGCAGATTTGGATATCTGATAATGTGAATTTGCATCATGCTTTCTTCTTTCAGATTTCTTGCTGTTGGTCCTTTATTCCATGTGAACTTTTGGAACTGTTTCTCAGCTTTCATTAAAAATACTGTAGGCAATTTTTTTGGAATTTCTTTAAATTTATAGATGTTCATGAGAATTGCCATCCTAAAAAAATGTATTCTGCTATTTGTATAGATCTTTATGCTTGCAGGTGTTATTATTTTCTCTATAAAGATTTTTAATGTATCATTAGTTTTGTTGATGTTATGAATGGTACTTTAAAAATCAATGTTTTCTATTTTTTTATTAATTTCTAAATATTCTTTACTGAACACTTGCTGAATTCTTAGTTTTTTTATTTTTGAATTCTTAGTTTTAATAATCATTAGTGTCAGTTGGATTTTCTGTATAGATTATTCTTAATATATGTTTTATTTTACCATGGACAATACTTTTATCTCCAGAGAAATTAATGCTATTTCGAGAGAAACTATGTGCCATAGGATCAGGATGCTAGAAGGCAGTTCCACTTAGTTAATTTGGGAAATATCTATATGAAAGTTTATAGTGCATCCTGGGGAGTAGGGAGTGTCTATCTCTGTCTGTCTTGGGTTTTTCTTGACACTAGAGTTAGTCTTTGCAAGGGCCTTTAAAAGTTTTATTCCACCCCCTACCCCGACCCTATCTGGTATACATATTACTGCTACTCTTGTATTTCACTCAATTTATTTCCTTTTAGGAGACGCAGGTCAGAATGGAGATGGGCTGCAGACCGGGCAGCTATTGTCAGCCGCTGGAACTGGCTTCAGGCTCATGTTTCTGACTTGGAATATCGAATTCGTCAGCAAACAGACATTTACAAACAGATACGTGCTAATAAGGTAAGGGATAAGTGTCCAGTGTTTCTTCAGTGCAGCCGAAAACTATCATTATCGCTTTTCTCCTGTCCCCTCTCACCTATTTAGTAATCCCCTTCCCATAATCCCGTTCTTAAATATTTCAAGGTGTAAATGGTTTAATGACCTGATATAGTGGTTTAATTTGTTTAAGAACCTGATGTGGCCATGTGTGGTGGCTCGCTTTTGCAATCCCAGCACTTAGGGAGGCCAAGGTAGGAGGATCACTTGAGCTCAGGAGTTCAAGACCAGCCTGGGCAACATAGTGAAACCTTGTCTTTACAAAAACTACAAAAATTAGCCAAGTGTGATGGCATGTGCATGTAGTCCCAGCTACTTAGGCGATTTAAGTGGGAGAATCGCTTGAGCCCATGAAGTGAAGGTTGCAGTGAGCTAAGATTGTCGTGGCACAACTAAGACCTTGTCTCATAAAAAGGAAAACACTGTTAGAATATAATAGTGTTTAGTGTTAATTGAACATGCATTTAGAACAAGACAGTGTGGGTATCTGAGCTAACAGGAAACAAGAAAAACAGACTGTATAATGCAAGCAAGCTATTGATGTAACTGTCATATTTGTTAGATTTATGGAAAAGTACCTACTACTTATCAGCAGTGTTTCCATAGTAAGGTCACAATAGTGAACAAAAATCCTACCTCGTGAAGCTTACATTCTTGCAAAGTACTTTTTATATTAGCTTGGCGTGGCTGAGCTCTATCTTTATCTAGACCCATGTCTAGAAAAAGTGTACTGCTACTAAAAATAAAGATCAAAATGCCCTTTTGACCTTAGTACTAGTCAGAGCCTTAAGAAAATTGCTTTATTGTGAACAGCATGCATTAAATTACTTAGTAGGCCAAAAGTTAAAGATTGATCAGCTGATAAAATGAAAAAAAAAAAAAAAACGATCAGGGTTTGAAGTGAAAGTTCTGTGGGCTATCTAATCATTTGAACTTTTGTTCCAGAAATTTCACTGGAGACTTCTAGCTTCTTTCCAGATTGGGGGAGATACATATATCTCTAAAAGTTCAGTAGAGCATACTTTGAGGACACAGTCCGATGACTCACTTTATTAATTTGTTCCCTTAGGGTAGCGTACAAATTAAATCCTGATTAACTTACTTAAAAATTAGCTAGAACGAAACTAATAAACATTCTAGAGTTGGTGAATGTTTTGCTTTCCCACCTCTTCACAAAGGAAATTTTAAAGTGAGATTTGTAGAACATGAACTGGAATGGTGATAAGAATAACTAAGAGGTGACTGGATATGCCTATACTGAGGAGAAAAACACAGTCTTTATCAGAGACACCTCTTCAGTGTCTGTTTCTAGGTTTTTATAGCCAGTAGTTAAGTGGGAATTTCTATTTTTGAGAACTAGAGTCTCTTAGTAACAACTGAGATTAGTACAATAGTAGTCATAAGTGTTGCTTCATCTTTTTATATACGTTCATAAATATATATATATATATATATATATCTATATATGTGTGTGTGTGTGTGTGTATGTTGTTATTTTAGTTGCCTATTGCAAAACTGCCACATTTCATAGAATTTAAGATGCTATTGATTGTAAGATGTACCATTATTTTAAGTACAACAAAGAAAAGATTTCAAACTAGGGCATAACAGCAATTGTAAGAGGCATCTTGATTTAAAAGTTGTTGACATGTGGGGAAAGTACCTCTTAGAATTGATGAAATACTGTGTATCACTTCTCAGGAAACTTTGGAATTGCACAGAAGTATAAAAGACGTCCCCTGCCTCTCAACCCCCTTCCCCGCCCTCCCCCCAAAAAAAGCCCAGCAGCTCAAAATTTTCTCACTACCAACATTATGGTACATTTTTCTAGCACAGAAATAATTTGTTTAAACACAGTCATGTTACGTATGTACCCTGAGTATTTCCCAGTTGGTTTTTGGAAAACGGTTTTATTGGCTGCATGCCATTGCCTTTCTTTGTTGACTATTTAAGTTTTATGCTTACTATTAAAATTATTGTATAAAGCATGCCATGATAGACATCTTTATCTTACAGGAATGAATGCTCTATTATGTTCTTAACGAATACTTTAGAGAAGCATTTTGGCAGTGTGTGTCAGTTTGTAGTCTCACTAGCTGTGAATGAGGAGATACTTTCACCTCATTTAGTTCTCAGCTCATCACTCAGAAGTAATGACAGAGCAGTTTTCAGAAACTGAAAATATCTGAAAAATAATCTGGATAGTTGTATGTTACTTAACAAAAGGGAAACTGAGGAATGTTTTGTTAGGTGATTTCATTGGTGTGTGAACATCATAGAGTGTACTTAAATACAAGCTGAGTACCGAGCATGGTGGCTCATGCCTATAATCCTAGCACTTTCGGAGGCCGAGGCGGGTGGTTCACCTGAGGTCAGGAATTCGAGACGAGCCTGGCCAACATGGTGAAACCCAGTATTGACTGAAAATACAAAAAAAATTAGCCAGTTGTGATGGCGAGCTACTGTAATCCCAGCTACTTAGGAGGCTGAGACAGGAGAATCACTTGAACCCGGGAGGTGGAGGCTGCAATGAGCCAAGATTGCGTCACTGCACTCCAGCCAGAGCAAGACAGAGCGAGACTTAAGCTCAAATAAATAAATAAAAGCTGAGGTAGTTTGGCCTACCATACATTTAGACAATATGGTATAGCCTATTGCTCCTAGGCTGTAAACTGGTACAGCATGCTGCTATATTGAATACTTTAGGCAATTACTGGTAAATATTTATATAATTGAACATATCTAAACATAGAAAAAGTACAGTAAAAATATAGTATAAAAGAAAAATGGTACCCCTTTATAGGACACTTACCATGAATGGAGCTTGCGGGACTGGAAATAGCTCTGGGTGAGTCGGTGGGTGAAGGGTGACTGAATAGTAAAGGTATGGGACATTACTATACACTGCTATAAACTTTATAAACGATGGCTACACTGAATTTATTTAAAGATTTTTTTCTTCAATAATAAATTATCCTTAGCTAACTGTAACTTTTTGCTTTATAAATGTTAAAAATTTTTTAAACTTTTTGACTCTTTTGTAATAAAAGCCTAAAACGCAAACACATTGTAATGGTGCAAAAGTATTTTCTTCATGCCTTATTCTACAGGCTTTTTTCTGTCTTTAAAATTTCTCATTTTAAAATGAAAAGTTTTATTTTTTGTATTGTTTTGCTAAAAACTAAGACGAACACACACATTAATGTAGGCCTTCACAGGGTCAGATTTATCAATATTTCTGTCTCCCATCTTCACATCTTGTTCCACTGTAAGGTCTTCAGGGGCAACAACACATATGGAGCTTTCATCGCCTGTAACAGTGCCAACTGAAGGGCTTGCCTGAGACCATTTGACACTTAACTGGTTTTTAATGAGAAGTACACTCTAAAATAACAAAAGTATAGTAAAGTAAATACATAACACTTTATCATAAAAATAAGTTTTTTAAAACACAGTTTTTTATAATCAACTATTATATTCTTAACTGTACATAATTGTATGTGCCATACATACTTCTACGGGAATAGCAGCACTGTAGGTGTATTTACACCAGCATCACCACAAACAACGTGAGTAGTGCTTTGTGCCAAGACAGGAATTATTTAGCTGTATTGAAATCTTACAAGACCATCATTGTATATGTGACCTGTCATTGACCATAATGTTATTTGACACATGAATGTATGTTGATTATCCAAGAGTTTCATCATCCAAAGCATATTGTATTAAGCACCGTACTTGGATTTGGTAAATTTTTGCTTCTAGTCCTGACTTTGCTACCAGATGCTTACATGAACTTTGAGAAGAAAAATCACTTAACATTTCTGAAGTTCAGTTTCTTGGTCTGTAAAATACAATATCATAGACAATCTTTTACAGTACATTTTCTTTGTTTGCAGTCTGAGTATACAGCGTCTGTTACAGAGTTCTGATAGGAAGAATAAAACGAGGTTGATAGTTCCAATAAGTAATGCATCAAGAAAACTCACAGCTTTACCTGTTGTGTTTATACACTTCTTTTTCAACAATTGTGTTAGTTTCCTAGACTGCTGTAACAAAGTATCATAAATGGGGTGGCTTAAAAAATCAGAAATATTTTCTCCCACAGTTCTGGAGGCCAGAGGGTCAGCAGGGCCATGCTGTCTCTGGAATTTCTAGGGAAGAATCCTTCCTTGTCTTCTTCTAGCATCTGGTCTTGTGCTAGTCCTTGGTGTTCCTTGGCCTATAGCTGCATCACTCCAATTGCTGCCTCCATCTTCACACGACCATCTTTCTCTTTGTATCTGTGTCCAGATTTCCATGTTAGGAGGAAATGCATTTAGTCTTTATGTAACACTATAATAGAAGTTTTGGAGCACTTGTTATATGCCAGGCACTATGCTAAGCATTTTACTCTCATCCACAATTTTCGAGATAAACAGTGGAAGGCCAGTGTAGTCCAGTAGTATGTTCATGGTTATTATACATCCAAGCGAGTACAGAGCTGAGATTTGAGTAGCAGGTTGCAGAGTTGTTGCTCAAGTTAGTAATCACTTTAAGTGCCTTTTTTTAAAGTTATTGAAATGGAAGAAATTTTTTTCTGTGTTTTGGTTAAGTGGGTTGGTGCGTTTTCAGGGCTGCACCAAGATTTGCCAGAGTTTGTACAGAGGGTTGTACAGGCCTTTTTTGGAGATGAATCTAGGTGATAGGCTGAATCTTGGTGATACACTGTTGAGTTATAATTTGTCTTTGGGTGGGAGACTGGAGGGATGGTGGGTCTTCCCTCCCTCCCTCCCTCCCTCCCTTCCTTCCTTTTTTTTTTTTTTTTTTTTTTTGAGACAGAGTCTCCCTCTTCTGCCAGGCACCAGGCTGGAGTAAATGGCACGATCTGGGCTCACTGCAACCTCTGCCTCCTGGCTTCAAGCAATTCTGCCTCGGCCTCACGAGTAACTGGGACTACAGGCACGTGCCACCACGCCCAGCTAATTTACGTATTTTAGTAGAGACGGGGTTTCACTATGTTGGCCAGTATGATCTCGATCTCTTGATCTCATGATCTGCCTGCCTTGGCCTCCCAAAGTGGTGGGATTATAGGCGTCAGCCTCCGTGCCCGGCCCTTTTTTTGTTTTGCTTTTGGACATGGAGTTTCACTCTTGTTGCCCACGCTGGAGTGCAGTGGTGCAATCATGGCTCACCGCAACCTCTGCCTCCCAGGTTCAAGCAATTCTCCTGCCTTAGCCTCCCGAGTAGCCAAGATTACAGGCACCCGCCACCACACCTGGCTGATTTTTTCGTGTTTTTAGTAGAGACAGGGTTTTCCCATGTTGCCCAGGCTGGTCTCGAACTCCTGACCTCAGGTGATAATGCCCGCCTTAACCTCCCAAAGTGCTGGGATTGTAGGTGTGCCAGCCTTTGTTTTTTCTTTTTTAAGGATTTACATTGTTGCATGTTAACATCAGTTTTCTTTAAATGGTGTATTCCCCTTCTCCCTGCAAAAAAAAAAAAAAGTATTTGAAACTTCTGCTAGGTGATTCTAGGATCCAGACACCAATTTCTGTTTTGTCAGAATTTCTGTTTTGTCAGAAATTGGTAGGTGACCTTCAAAGCTATGAAGTGAGTAGAGTCCCTTTTGGGAATAATGATTCTTGTTGCTCTCTTGAGAAAAAATACAATTTCTGGGAACTCCTCTGTACTACTTCTGCCTGCTCTTGTGTTCTCTTAATTTTCATATTTTGTCAGCTTGTTTTTTTAAAGAGACTCTTCCATGCCTTAGAAGGAGAAAGGAAAACAAGGTTTATGTACCTTGAGTATATGCTAATTAAAGATTTACTCATGTATGTTTGTTTAATGTTCAGTCTTTAGAGGCTTGTAAAAGTCAGAGCTAAATTTAAACTCAGGACTTTTTATCCGATTCCAAAGCATTTTTTTCCTAACATAACTCTGCTGTTGTGTCCTTCTCATCATTTCATTGGAACATATATTTATTGAAATTTCACACCTATTAAATAAGGGAAAGCATAGGGACTAAACAGGTTTTAAGAGACAGGGTCTTGCCCTGTTGCCCAGGCAGAGGTGCAGTGGCCAGATCGTAGTTCACTGTAACCTGAAACTCCTGGGCTCAAGCTATCCTCCTACCTGACCCTTGCAAGTATGAGTCGCTGGGACCATAGGCAAGGGCCACCATGCCTGGCTGATTTTTAAAAGTTTTTTTGTAAGGTTGGTGTCTCACTGTGTTGTCCAGGCTGGTCTCAAAACTCTTGGCCTCAAGTGATTCTCCTTGCCTTGGCCTCCCAGAAGCACTGGCTTAACTCTTACCTTGTTTTTAAAAATCCCTTCTTCTGACTATTCTTTGAGATTACACAGCTGTAGCTGAGAATGGAAATGTTACTGAGGATGGTGGGTGAAAGAGCATTGAAGCTTTTGAATAGAGAAGGAGCTGAATGGGAACTGCAGAAGCTTAGAACACTTTTCTCTCCAAAATTTTTGTAAAACTGTCGAGGTTTTCATCTTAATAGGGTTTTAAAAGCATTGTAGACAGCCGTCTTGTCCACGTAGCCCAGAGTAATTCTTGTGGAACTGATTTGCAGTGGGTTCACTGGTTTATCTTGAGATGCACAGGGAAGGTTCACCTGATAGAGTGATACAAGGAATTGAGTGTGTGAAATTGCCTCTTAGCTGTACTGCAAATACAGTTAAGAGAGGGTGCATCCACATAGGAATCATTTAGGAGGTATTAAGGCTGCATATAACTGTGACCCATTTCAGTTCCTTTGGTCCTTGTGTAAAGCAAAAGCTTGCTTCACCCTTGGAGTTTTCTAGGCCTACTTCACCCTTGGAGTTTTCCAGGCCTGTGTACCCTTAGCATGATCCTGATTCTGGCTTGGGACAGGATGAAGGAAAAGGAGACTCTTGACCTTTTTCTTCGGCTTCTACTGGTTGCTGTTTCATAGTACAGCAGCCCTATGTTTATTGCCCCAAGGCTAATGGGACAGCTATTCAACATTGACCCAGTTTAAACCTGGAATGTTAAGGAAGCCCACGTTGGGGTAGCCATAACAGGTGTGGAGTAGAACTTTATGAAGTTTTCTTAGCTGATGCTAACCTTTCTTTTCATGGCTATTAAACATGAGTACACTTTATCCCAAATAAATGTTATTGTGGTATATAAAACCTTGTATACAGAAAAGTGCAAAATCATTAAGTGTATAATTAATGAATAATTGTAGCTCAGAATATATTAAATATATTTGGGAGATATCAGTCTCTTCAGTTAGGCTCTTTTCTGCTCTGACATCACCTTCTCTCAACTTCTGTTATAGTACTGTCATAATACTTTGCTTGTCCAAGCTAGATGAACATAAGCTCCTTATGGTAGAATCTGTTCTCTTTATTTTATTACTGTGTTTTCACACTATCCTGCACATGGTAGCCACTCAGTAGATGCTACCTGCGTGAATGACTCTTACCTACTTGGATACTTTTTATTTGCTCAGCCTCTTTTTAGCTGTTTTCATCCTTTTTGGTATCAGGTACAGTATTAAATTAGAGGATCCAGTGTTTAGTTTTGAATGCTGTAGTGAACTTACATATCTTGGGGGCAATGGTCAATGTATGGATGACTGTTAGTTGCATCAGCACATATTTTCAAAAATAGGTTTAATTAAAATTAATGTATATTCAAATGCTCTCTGAACAAATTAAAGAGTTCCATTCTTCTGGTTGTGTAAGCTAAAAACCTTGACAGTGTCTCTCTTTTCCCTCCTATCCTATAAGCACATTTGCATAGCTCATTAATTCTGTCTTCAAATAGGCATCCAGACAGGGCACAGTGGCTCATGCCTGTATCCCAGCACTTTGGGAGGCCAGGGTGCGTAGATCACTTGACCCCAAGAGTTTGCAACCATCCTGGGCAACGTGGTAAAACCTCTTCTCTATTAAAAATACCAAAAAATAGCCAGGCATGGTGGTATGCACTTGTAATACCCCTCCCACTTGTATCTCTTTCACCTGGGCTTAAGTGATCCTCCTGAATATCTGGGACTACAGATGTGACATTATACCTGGCTTATTATTATTATTTTGTGGAGATAGGATTTTGCCATGTTGCCCAGGGTGGTCCTGAACTCTTGGCCTCAAGTGATCCTCCTGTGTTAGCCTCCCAAAGTGCTGAAATTACAGACATGAGCCATCACGACCAGCCCCACCATTTCCACTTTTAATCCCCTCACTATCCCATATTTTGTTCTCTTTAGCATTTAATACCTTCTAATGTAGTACATAATATTTACCTATTTGTATTGTTTTTCTTTGCCCCCAGTATTGGAATGTAATAAGCACTCTGAAGGATGGATTGGGGGAGAGGGACAGGTCTCCCATTCTTTCTTGTATCCTTAGCACCTAACAAATGTTGATGAGTTGGATAAACGATTGATTTAATGAACAAAAGAAAAATGAAATAGTAGTTAGACACAGCCTTTTGCCTCAGTTCTACCATGTATTGGCCTGTAGAGACATAAGCTTTGACCTACATCCTCTGTGGGTCTATAAAATGATGGTGATGAATAGAATGGTCTTTACCAAGTTTTGTTACGCTCTCATAGGAGAAGGTATCTTCATAGACTTTCGGAGGGTTGCATTTAGAAATTATACTGTAGTTTAAGGAAAAATTCTTCCCTTTGGAAAATATTAACGGTGTCCTGAATTTCATATAACTGAAAAAGAAAAATTGAAGGAGTAATTTTATATCTAATTATTGGATTTATTTATCTTCTGGCTATAATTATTATAAACTTAATATTTTCTGGTTAGGAAAAAATATATACAACTCAACAAATATTTGCTGTGCATTTATTTTCTTGGTGCATGACTCTCCTAGGGGACATCAGGAATTTAAATATATTTGTATTTTGTCCACGTCTTCAAGGAGCTAACATTGGTTAACAAAGGCTGGGCATGGTGGCTCACACATGTAATCCCAGCACTTTGAGAGGCCAAGGCAGGCTGATTGCTTGAGTCCAGGATTTTGAGACGATCCTGGGCAACATGGTGAAATTCCATCTCTACCAAAAATTAGAAATAGTTGAGTGTAGTGGCTTGAACCTGTAATCCTAGCACTTTGGGAGGTGGAGGCAAGTGGATTATTTGAGTCCAAGAGTTTGAGACCAGCCTGAGCAACTTGGTGAAACCCCATCTCTACCCACCTCCCCCCAAAAAACCCAAATTATCATGCTTTAGGAAGTCTGCCAGTGTGGATAAAGCTAGTAGGAACTCATTAACCAGGGACATTTTCTTGGAAGGAGATGGAACTTGTTGAAAATCTCTTTGGGGCCAGGTGCTGTGGCTCACGCCTGTAATCCCAGCACTTTGGGAGGGCCAGGCAGGCAGATCATCGGAGGTCAGGAGTTTGAGACCAGCCTGGCCAACATGGTGAAACCCTGTCTCTATTATTTAATTAAAAAAAAAAAAAAAAAAAAAAAAACTCTTTGGAAGGATAAATGCAGTTTGGACTGATAAAATATAAACATCAATGTGAATAAAGACGATCAGCTCATGTTTTAACCTTCTTCTATTAACCCCTACCTCCAGCAGCAACAACAGCTTCACATACATTGAAACATTTGTCTAGGAGATGATGAGATTGTTGTAACACTAACAGAAATATTTGGGGAGGCGGGGCATGTTGGCTCACGCCTGTAATCCTAGCACTTTGGGAGGCTGAGGCAGGCACATCATGAAGTCAGAAGTTCATGACCAGCCTGGCCAACGTGGAGAAACTCCATCTCTACTAAAAATACAAAAATTAGCAAGCCCTGGTGGCAGGCGCCTGTAGTCCCAGCTACTGGGGAGGCTGAGGGAGGCGACTCACTTGAACCCAGGAGGCAGAGGTTGCAGTGAGCCAAGATCATGCCACTGTACTCCATCCAGCCTGCGTGATAGAGTGAGACTCTATCTCAAAAAAAAAAAAAAAAAGAAGAAGTATTGGGAAAAGTTGGAAATCAGTTTTTTAAAAAGTTAGGAATGGATTATGTGAAAATTTGAATACCAAGGTGAATTTTGGCTTGCTTTATTTAGGAGCCAGAAAGGCAGTTTGGGCTCTGAAGCAGAGAATAGCTGTTGAATACAACGTTTTGAGAAGGCAGTAGTGTACAAGATAGCTGTCTTTTACAAATAGTTTTTACTTCAATGTGCTAAAGTTTGTAAGGTATATTTTATGCTTTTGATTTAGAGAAGAAAATATTTTGAAGCACGAGTTCTTATAACCAGAGCAAATGTTTCTTGCTTACTGGTTAATGGCCTTTCTCTCTTTTCTGAGCAGATTCCAATTCATTTTTTAAAAAATTTTTTAGATGAAGTTTCACTCTTGTTGCCCAGGCTAAAGTGCAGTGGTGCAGTCTTGGCTCACTACATCCTCTGCCTCCTGAGTTCAGGTGATCCTCCTGCGTCAGGCTCCTGAGTAGCTGAGACTATAGGCACGTGCAGCGATGCTGGCTAATTTTTGTGTGTTTAGTAGATACAGGGTTTTACCATGTTGGCCAGGGTGGTCTCGAACTCCTGACCTCAGGTGATCCACCCACTTCAGCCTCCCAAAGTGCTGAGATTACAGGTGTGAGCCACCACACCTGGCCTCTCCAGTTCATTTTTTATGTAGGCTAAGTGTAGTCTTATTCCAGAATAGGTAGGCAGTACTACTTTTGCTTTCAGGAGAAAAATAGGTACATATTTCTTTTTAAAAAACAAATAAAATTTCATTTTTTCTTTCTTAATGTTTTCCCCTTTTTTCTGCATTCCGTATTTCATGTTTGTTTTTTAGTTAGAAGGACCCCAGGGATGGATCATCTGGTTTAATGGCTCCTAAGAGTCTGCTGTATGGCCTAGAAAGCTCAGACTAATACAGTCACAATCTCTAGGCCCCAGAATATATCTTTAGGATGTTCTTTGAAGGATTTTGATGGAGAGCCCAAACTAATCAAGTCTAGTATTTTTCAACTTAAGAGTTTAGGGCTTACTAGGGGAGCTTTTAAAGAATAGTAGAATATTCAGCTCTGGGCATGGTGGTAGGCACCTGTCATCCCAGCTACTCCAGAGGCTGAGGTGGGAGGGTTGCTCAAGCCCACTACTTTGAGATCAGCCTGGGTAACAGCTGGGGAGAGAGAGAGAGAGAGACAGACAGACAGACAGACAGACAGACAGACAGACAGATAGATACACCGAGACCCACCTCCATGTACCCACCACGCCCTGCCCCCCTCCCACTCCCTTCCACGGTAAAAAGGTAGACTGCCTGTTTGATAAGGTCCCCAAGGTGATTCTGGTATAAAACTTCCATTAAGAGCTTTTTAATCTAGTTAGATCTCTATTTTCTAGACCAGAGAAAGAGACTGGGAAACCTAATCACTTGCATCCTAGTCTTTCAGTTATATAGTGTCATAGCCTTATTTTCGTCACCTCTTGTATATATGGTGTGTGTAGTATTTTGTTGTTTTCATAAAATAACTTCTGCCTTTATCAAGCCTGGCTCATTACACCTACTATGGGGAAGACTTGTGGGTTCATTTTTAAGTTTTTAATTGTTTTCTGGAATGAATTTCCGAAGATCTGAATTTAAAATTGTCAAGCAGGAACTTAATGTGAAGTAATATTTATGCTTATGAAAAACAGGTGCCTTTGGACCAGTTTTTAAGAAGCTCTTGGTTTCTGATAAATTGTAGGGGACTGTTCCACCTTTGTTTTACTCAGTTTTGTTTGTTCAAGTATTGTTAGTGGAGCACATGATTTAGAATAGTAGCATTTTCAGCTTAGTAATTTGTAAACCACATTTGTTGACTAGAAAAACTGCATTGCTGCTGTTAATCTCGTAGAGTCTAGTAATATGGTATAAAATGCCATAATCTGGTAACGATTTCAGATCTGAAAGATGTGAATAAGGATGCTAAATGGCTGATGAGCCATGTGGTCAGAGCAGTCAGGTGAAAGAGAGGGGAGCTTGGGTCTGCCTCTTGTTGAGATTACTCTTTGGGAAAACAAAGCTGCTGCTTGTATAGTTTGTTTCTGAACCGTAGGATAAGGAAGAGGGGACTTCTAGTACAACCCACCAGTCCTTTTGAGACTAACTCCTAAATTAAATTTGAAATTAGTACTGCTCGTTTATGCTGTTTTTCTCCTCTCTATCCTGCAGGGGTTGATAGTTCTTGGAGAGGCACCTCCCCCAGAGCATACAACAGACTTATTTCTTCCACTTAGTTCTGAGGTGAAGACAGATCATGGGACTGATAAATTGGTAAGTATAAATGATAGAAAGGGTGACATGCTTGAGAATTCAGCATGTTGCCTTAGCACACCATTTGTTCTCTGTCACTAGGATCCTTACATTGGCAGAATGAGGGGAACCGTATCTACTTTTTTACTCTTGGCATTTTAAAATCTGAATTCCTGAATAGGCAACCTAGGGCCCCTTCTGTAGCTGTGTAGCTGACCATAGGATTAAAAGCAGCTCCAACTCTCAAGACACTACAGCCAGAGCAAGTAAGGCATTATGGAGTATCATTGAGAATCAGGAGACCTGGGTGTGGCTCTGACACCTTTGAGACTTAAGGTAACCTTTCTGGGCCACTCTTATATACAGAGCCTTCTCATTAAAAGGCTAGACCAGAGGTTAAACTCACAAGAACACTGGAAATGATCCCTATGGGTGACTCACTCGTCTTCTGTAATGAGCATTAAACTTTCATTTTCTGTTTCCTTCTGTATCTTAGCTCTACTGTGATTGCTTCTCTCTCCTACTTTCTCTCAATACTGTAGTTAATTTTAGAGCACTTGTTTATTTCTTTCACTTTTTTACTTTGCCTAAAAGCTTACTGGGTTTTATGAATATTCATATTTCCTAAGTCTCCATAACTTAATTTGAAATTCCAAAGTCCCACAACAGCAGTTTATTATTTTGATTATGCTTCAAATAATAAGGCTAGTATGAAGTGCTGGCTTTTTAAATGGTGAGTTAAGCAAGCTGTTCTTGTATCTGCAAATAAACTAACTTTATAGTTGTCTTTTATTTATTTTTATCATTGTTAGCAGGCACTCATGATGTGGTGGAAACTAACTTTTCTCTAAGGCAGATATTGCAGATGTTTAGATTTTGGAAAGATCTCTCACCTAGTTTTGAAAGCCAGCCACTGTTGCTGGAGATAAATGTGAAGGCATGAGAAGATTGATAGTTCTTAACTGGAAGGTAGTTTTGAATAAGTTAAAGAGTAGAATGCCAAATTTTGCCACTATTCCAGTCTATAACGTAAGTTCATTATATGCTGTTTATAGAATTTTAAAAAAAGTTGTTAATGAAACTTTTAGTGAATGATCTAACCAGGGTAAAAGTTATTAAGTGGGAAAGAAAACAGATAAATTGGTGGTATGGGTACAGGAAACATGAAACATGAGGCATATGTCAGGGAGTAAGTTCTATATAGATACTTATATATTTGTATATAGAATTTAGGGATTCCAAACTTTTTTGAGTGATCTCCCTATAGTCATGTTTTCTCTCACCTCAGCACTTCTGAAGGATAGGGCATAACAGTCCCTCATGTTATTGATTTTCATTGTCTTAAAAACTCCACAAACTGCCCATAAGTCATGTGTGTACAGATAAATGCTTCTACAAAATAAGACTCCTTTTGAACAAAGAGGATGTACCCTTGGAAAGAGAGAATGTTAAAAAGCGGTTGAGAGTTATTCTCTAGTGTTCTGAAACATGCCGTTTATCTTCCCCACTTTCTTATTCTCTTTCTTTAGCAAATAGCAGTTTGCTTTCCCCTGCTTAAGAAAAAGTAATGGGCAAAGAAGGACAAACTTGGAATCTGTGCATATTACTAGGTAAATTACTCAAGAATGTCAACAAAATTTCAGACAAAAAGTATTCCCAGGAGGAGATAAGAGCATTCTCAGTCCATGTGCCCCAGGGCTTGTAGAATTCAATAGTCACAGCTTCATGGGCTTGTATGTTATCAGAGGATGGAGTTCTGGACTGCCAAGTAGGTAGAAATTGAAGGAGGGAATAGTGGCAAAGCAGAAGTTATGGGAGATGGGTAGGGCATAGGGCCACAGTCTATTTGAACCCCTTTGAGACCTTTGTGTTCACCCCTGAACTGTGCGTTTAGGGAAGATTTTGTAGGGCCTAGTGGAAAGCAACAATTAGAATGCTGAAAGAGCTGAGCAGAGAAGATAGTCATTGCCTGATGCACAAAAGACAGAATTTGGATTTTGAATTCCAACTAGACTTGGCAAATACCTGAGGCTATTCATCAAAACCAATAAAGGCTAATGCTTAAAGAGTTAAAGAATGTTTCCCAGGACTAGGGCATTCAACATAGGATTAAGGAGGGAACCAAAATAGACCCCATTATACATTATGAAAATATAAAACTAACTCCTCAAAATCAAGGTAACTAATTAGTAGTAGCATGCCTGTTAGAACAAAAATCAACACTCTTTAGGAAAAGCTAACTAAATCCAGAGTCTCTACAATGTATTGCATACATTGTCTGTGTACAATAGAACATTATCATACATATGAATAAACAGAAGAATATGATTCTTAGTCATGAGGGAAAAGAGAAAAAAGAGAAAAAAATAAGATGAAAACTTTGGGAGGCCAAGGCAAGTGGATCACCAGAGGTCAGGAGTTCAAGACTAGTCTGGCCAACATGGTGAAACCCTATCTCTACTAAAAATAACAAAAATTAGCCGAACGTGGTGGCGGGCACCTGTAATCCTAGCTACCCAGTAGGCTGAAGCAGGAGAATTGCTTGAACCCAGAGGCAGAAGTTGCAGTGAGCCAAGATCGTGGCACTGCACTCCAGCCTGGGCAACAGAGTGAGACTCCGTCTCAAAAAATAAATAAATAAAAAATCACGAAATTTTGAGAATAATAACCACAAGAACTACATTTTAGTCAAAATCATGAACATCAAAGGTGAAGACAACCTTACTCCTGAGCTGTGATGCAGTCTAAAAAATGGGGAGGGGGGGAGAAAAGAAAACCAATGCCTAATAACATCACACTACTTGGTGAAAGTGCTTTTCTTTTTTTTGGCCTACAATTAGGAGCAATATATATCCTAAAAACATTGTAGGCTGGACACAGTGGCTCACACCGGTAATCCAAGCACTCAGGGAGGCCAGCGGGGGCAGATTGCTCGAGCCTCAGAGACCAGCTTGGGGAATGTGGCAAAACCTCATCTCTACAAAAAATACAAAAATGAGCCTGATGTAGGGGTGTGCGCCTGTAGTCCCCACTACTCGAGAAGCTGAGGTAAGAGAATTGCTTGACCCCAGGTGGTAGAGGTTGCACTGAGCTGAGATCATGCCACTGCCCTCCAGCCTGGGTGATAGAATGAGAACCTGCCTCCTCAAACAAAAACATTGTACTCTGTCTTGGCTACTGCAGTATAGCAAGAAAAGAGCAATGAAAGACACTGAAATTGGAAAAGACAGGACAAAACTGCCTGTGTTTGCAGATATGATACATAGAAAACCCCATGGAATTGCCCAAACCTGTGAGAATGATAAGTTTAGCCAAGGTCTCCAGAACAGGGTCAATATATAAAAATCAATTCTCTTTTTATTTATTAGAGCAAACAATTGAAAAATGACCCTGAGAAACAGTTCCATTTTCAGTAGCATCAAGAAACACAAAATACTTAGGAATAAATCTAACAAAAGACATTAATGATTTTTATTACTGAAACCATAAAACTTCTAAAGAAGATTACATAAGTGAATGGAGACGTATCCTATATTTGTATGTTAGAGGAGTCAATGTTAGACACACAGATTCAGTGCAAACCCAGTGAAAAATCCCAGTAAGCTTTGTTTTATTTTGTGGTGTTTTTGGTAGCAATTGAAAATTGATTTTCAAATAGAAATGTAAAGTACTTCCAATAGCCTTTTTTTTTTTTTTTTTTGAGACAAAGTGTCGCCCTGTCACCCAGGCTGGAGTGCCATGGCTTGATCTGGGCTCACTGCAACCTCCACCTCCCAGGTTCAAGCGATTCTTCTTCCTCAGCCTCCCAAGTAGCTGGGATTACAGGTGTGTGCCATCACACTCAGTAGTTTTTGTAATTTTAGTAGAGACAAGCATGTTGGCCAGGCTTGTCTCGAACTCCTGCCCTCAAGTGATCTGCCTGCATCGGCCTCCCAAAGTGTTGGGATTACAGGCGTGAGCCACCGCACCCGGCCAATAGATAAAACTTTTTTTCTTGAGATGGAGTTTTGCTCTTGTTGCCCAGGCTGGAGTGCAATGGCGTGATCTCGACTCACTGCAGCCTCCGCCTCCCGGATTCAAACAATTCTGCCTTAGCCTCTCAAGTGTCTGGAATTAACAGGCATGCACCACCACGCCCGGCTAATTTTGTATTCTTAGTAGAGATGAGGTTTCTCCATGTTGGTCAGGCTGGTCTTGAACTCCTGACCTGAGGTGATCCACCCGCCTCAGCTTCCCAAAGTGCTGGGATTATAGGCATAAGCCACCGCACCCAGCCCAAAACAATTTTTAAAAGCCAGAACAAAATTGGAGGAGTCACACTCTACTCACACTGCCTGATTTCCAGGCTTCTTTAAGATGTATAATACGTTTTTAACAATGTTTGATGGATAATGAAAGTTAGTAAAAGCTCATTGTTATTATTCCAGACTCTGCACTTCGTGTCTGAAAAACACTGTAAGTAGAACCAGGTATCTGTCTTTTCTTGAGTGCTTCTTTATTTGTCCAACAAGCATATGATGGGAGTACTAGAGGGAGTCAGCCAAGGTAGCTTCCTAGGGAAGGATGTACTTTTTTCTGAGTCTTACGGACTTGTTAAAGGATGGTGTAGGGAGTGAGTTCCAGCAGGGAATAATGTAATATGTAATTTAGCAGAGGCTTGAAAGAGCCTGGCATTATCAGGGAACTGCAAATACTTTTCTCTGATGGAGTGTTGGATGTTTCAGCCAATTCAGAATGGATTCTGTATTTATCTTGAAAAGTGAGTACTTTATTCTGTAACTGTTAGGAACCTGTAGACTAAACAGATTTACGCATGAATTAAGTTTGTTTTATTAATGCTAGATACATTTTTTTCTTCTTTTAAAATATGATTTTAGGCTGGGCACGGTGACCTAAAAATCCCAGCACTTTGGGAGGCTGAGGAAGGTGGATCACATGAGGTCAGGAGTTCAAGACCAGCTTGGCCAACATGGTGAAACTCCATCTCTATTAAAAATACAAAAATTAGCCAGGCGTGGTGGCACACACCTGTAATCCCAGCTGCTTGGGAGGCTGAGGCACAAGAATCATTTGAACCCAGGAAGCGGAGTTTGCATTGAGCCAAGATTGGGCCACTGCACTCCAGCCTGGTCAACCAAGCGAGACTGTGTCGTTCATAAATAAGTAAATTAATTAATTAAATAATTTTAGATACAAAAAAGTTGAAATAGTAGTACACAGAGTCTCCATATAATTTTCACCCAGCTTCCCCTAATGGTAACACATATTGCCACAATAATCATTGTATGATGGTGAGAACCACGAAATTAATATTGATTAACATTGAAATTAACATTGAACTGATACAAAGTAATAGACATACTTTATTTGAATTTTTGTGTTATTTTCTTATTAACATCCTTTCTGTTGTCCAGAATCTGTCATTGCTTTTACTTTTCACATGTCTAAGTGTCCTTCAGTACGTGAGAGTTCTCAGTTTTTGTCTTTCGTGACTTGGATACAAGATTTCTGGTCAGTTATTTTGTATCGTTCCACAGATTGGTGTTTTCTCACTGTTAGAAGTTACGGATTTTTTTACAGAACGCCACAGAAGATACTGTACCCTTCTCTACACCACATTGGGGGGTTCATGATGTTGACTTGTCTTTCTAATAGTGATGATAGGTTTGTTCCCTTGGTTAGGGTGGTCCCTGACAGGTTTCTTCTCCGTAAAATTAGCAATTTTCCCTTTGTAATAAACGACCATAGACAGATTTATTTATTTATTTTGAGGTAGGGTCTCACTCTGTCACCCAGGCTAGAGTGCAATGGTGCAGTCACTTACTCACTGCACTCTTCAACTCACCTAATAGTGATGATAGGTTTGTTCCCTTGGTTAAGGTGGTCCCTGACAGGTTTCTTCTCTGTAAAATTAGCAGTTTTCCCTTTGTAATAAACGACCACAGACAGATTTATTTATTTATTTTGAGGTAGGGTCTCACTCTGTCACCCAGGCTGGAGTGCAGTGGCACACTCACTTACTGCACTTTTCAGCTCACTCTCAGCCCCCCAAGTAGCGGGAATCCCCGGCCTGTGCCACCCCGTCTGGCTAATTTTTTTTTTTTTTTTTTTTTTGTAGTGACAGGGTTTTCTCATTTTGCTCAGGCTGGAATAAATGACTGTCTTATAGCGAGACAGTATGTAACTATTCTGTTGCTAATTATATTTTTACCTGCAGCAATTATTGCTGTGTGCTGAAGGGTGATTGTTCTACTTTCTACCTGTATTAAGTGGAATTCTGTTAGGAAGAGGTGCCTCCCCGCTCATTTATTTACTCATTCATGGACTCACTTGTTAATATTGGAATGGATCCATGGATGTTAATTTTATTTAATGGATAATAACCTATTAATGTTAGTTGCTCCAGTTATCTCAACTTTGGGTACTGGATACACTTTCAGATTGGCTCCTGTGTCCTGTTAGCATGTATTGCTGACATTTTGAAATACTTTCTACCACTGGATGTTCCAGGTTCATCTTGTATTTTGCCTACTCCAGCTCACGTTCCTTTTATTAGAAACTAAAATCTGAGTAATAGTTGTGCTCATTGTTACTTCAGGTCACTGCTTCTAGGATGTCATAAAAGGCAAAGCAAGTAAACATGTCTGTGCTCACATTTGCATACATGCCTGTATTTCTGTATCTACTTACGCGCGCGTGTGTGTTAAAAACCATAAGTTCATACCAGTTCAACACAGCAGCCTTCCCCCTTATTGATGCTGGTTTAATCATAATACCTACATAGTCTCACAATTGTTGTCTAGTACCCCGTGAAAAACACATTTACTAACTAGAGTACAATATTTTTGTATAGTATGTTAGCTGTCATACAGTCAAACAGTTTTCTGAAGTTACATAGGTTATTTTCTTCCACCAAATCTATCAGTATGGTTATGTTATTCTGTAATACAGTTAGGTTCATTTGTTACTACAGTAGTCCAATTCTGGCGTCCCCTGTTCCCCCCATTGCTAATTTTTATTTTTTTATGTGAAACATTACTGTGGTTCTGAAAGCTATATGTTCTCTCATCTTTATATCTTGTTCTCACTCAACCTCCTGTAAGTTAGTAATTTCAATAGTTTTGGATTATCTTTCCTGTATTTTTTTTTGCAGCGATGAGTAGACGCATGTATATATATTTTTAAATCCTCTTGGGTAAATTTTTTTAAAAATACTAGATTTGAAGTTAAGGAGGGTTTTGTTTAGCAAAAGCATTGCTTCTATGGCAATTAACAAGTAACTAATACATTATTTGTGTGTTAGTTTCTATTTTAAAATGATCTTGCTCCTTTACCCCTTCCTTACTCATTCTACTTTACAGAAGTGATGAGAAAAACAAGTGAACTATTAAATGAAGAGCTAATGCTCTCTCAGAAGAAAGGCATGCTAAAAATGTAAGCTATTGCTGTTTCTTTTTACATAGTCCAGGATACATCTTCACTCCATTGGTTTAAGCAGGAATACTCTTCCTTAAAGTTTGCAGTCACTGGGGACAGTGAGTGGTTCATTGGCCTGACAGAGGGTTTTGGGATAGAAAGTAAAGGGATAGCTATTGGCCAAGACATATTTGACCTACAGTGTTAGAAAACACTGACAAGTTAGGCCTTTTTTTTTTTTTTTTTTTGAGATGGAGTTCTGTTCTTGTTGCCCAGCCAGGAGTGCAGTGGCATGATCTTGGCTCACTACAACCTCCACCTCCCAGGTTCAAGCAATTCTCCTGCCTCAGCCTCCTGAGTAGCTGGGATTACAGGAATGCACCACCATACCCGGCTAATCTTGTATTTTAAGTAGAGACGGGGTTTCACCATGTTAGACAGGCTGGTTTCGAACTCCTGAACTCAAGTGATCCACCCGCCTTGGCCTCCCAAAGTGTTGGGATTACAGGTGTGAACCACCGCGCCCGGCCAGACAAGTTAGGTCTTTTAGAATAAATTGGGCTTCGGATAAGTAAGTTAAATAATAAGAATTTAAAAGATGCTTTTTTGCAATTGCTGTATTTCTTACATTTTAGGTAGGTATTTTCAAGTGTTGGTAAACAGATCTTAGGTTTAGGAACCATTGGATTTGTAACAGTATTATGCTAATCAAAACTAAAAAAAAAGTTCAAAATTGTTCTCATGTAATTATATAGATTTTCTTTTATCTTCAACCTGCATAAATTGGAAAGTGAGGCACATAGCCCCACATATGCAGAAATTAAAGCCTAGGCAATAACTTGGTGAAAATGGAATTTTCAGAACATTTCACTCCTTGTTTAGTACAATTTTATGGCCATGATGCTAGCTAATGGAAATGGCTGGTATGCTATTTATAGGCCAGCACTATTTTGGTGAATTTAAGCAAAACTATGCTCAGTATCATTGAAATGGGGACAGGGTTGGATTTGAGACGTGAAATCAATCATACAAAGTTAAAAACTATTTTAAGCCAGGAATAAAAGCTGAATTCCTCTCATCCAGTTTGCCTTTCCTTTCCATTTTAATATTTGTCAGAAAGGGATAACTAACCAAAACTGAACTGTTGATTTTTCTAGCCAAACAAATGTGGTACATTCAAAAAATGATATTGCAAGCAGTTGTGACATGGCATTCATTAATCGAATAACTAAAGTAAAAATACATATATATTTGCAGGCAGAGTTTAATTTTGTGTGCTTTTAAGTGTGTGACTCTCTCTGTTTTTACCCTTTAACCGTCTCTACTTTTTGGTAAAACACATCTAGTAGACACTTGTTCTTAGACCCTGGAAAAAATCACCCCCATGGAAACTATTTAGTCTTAGCTTTTCATTCAAGGCCTCTTTGCCATGCTTACTTGGTCTGGCTCAGAGTGGAGTAATGAATCAGAAGCCTGCTTTATGTGAATGACAAATTCGAATCTCATTGCTGTGTTAGTAATTTTGTGGTGTACACCTGGCCCTTTCAATTAGGGGGAAAAAACAATTCAGCAACTCTCCTTGCTACCTAACTGTTAAGATTGCTCCAAAAGATAATCCCCTAGGGCCCTAATTTGGAGAGGAGGGGATTACAGAGGCACTCTATCTACCACTTTAGCTTTTCTACTCTTTTCTTTCTGGCCGTGGGATGCATAAACCCTGAGTTCATCTGAACATCAAACAAAAATTCAAATGGAAGCTTCAGTGATAATCCCTATTCTCTAGGTAGGAGAGTCTTAAATTCTTTCATCGTTTTTACAGTTGCCTATTGGATAACAGATATCTGAGTCATGCTTTAGTTTTCTGAAAACACTAATGATGTAAACCACTGCAGTAGTAATAAGCTGAAATTAGTACACGGATTTAATATTTCTGAAGTGTTTGTTAATGTTTCTCTACCCTCTGTGTTTGCAGCCTTTTAGAGTGCAGGTTAGGAAGTATTCATTTTGTCTCAAGGAAGAGTGCATGCATTTAAGGAGCTAGGTGAAATTACCTCTGTGTGTTAGGTTTTTCTTTTTCCAAATGAAACACTATGATTGGGGTTAATATTTTAGACTCTTTGCCTTGATGCTGGGTTGCTGGATGTGTCCAAATGCCTGCTTTTGGATATTAGCTTGATTACAGAATTTCCTAAGGTCTTAAGCAGATTCTTCCTGAATATACAGCGCTTCCTTGTGTGTGGCTGGGAATGCAGTCTAGCCACAGTCCCTTTCTGATGTTTATGCTCTTGATCTCTGTGTACTTCTATGTGCTTGACAACATTTCTGTGTTAATAATGTGTTGCCTGTTGACTTCAGTTTTGATTTGGGGGCTGAATTACTACAGGAAAATTCAGATTTCTATAAAAAGATCAGTAACATTCATATTAAAGATGAATAGCATTTATATACACCTGCAGGCATGAGAAACAAGACTGGCTGTTACAGCAGTAGTAGTTAGCTATGGATGGTGACATTATGACTGGTCACCTTTAGACCATTATCATATTCTTCTTTAGACTTTCTATAAGAAAGACAAATGTTTTAAAAGGAGACTTTGTTAGAGAATCGCAACATTTTATCTTGATAAGTACCCTTGCAGTTAAATCTCATAATCTTTACTAGAAAAACTTAATCAAATGGAGAGTCAACCCATTATTTAAACATAATGCATTCTAAAACATGTAGATAAATCAGATCACTGCCATAATTTAATGCTGAAAGCTATATTTTAAGTGAATGTAAAATTAACAGAAGTTCTTAAGATTGGTATTTTAGCAAAAAACTCACAGTAACCGCATTTTTCTATTGAAAGGAAACTTCTTCATCTATACCAGAACTTCAGAAATCTAGAAAACCTATAATGTGCCTGACGTTAGACGTATGTTAGTTAATGCCAATCTGAATCTTAAAATTCTTTTGATTTTTCTGGTTCTTTGTCAAACCATATTTATTTAGCCTTTTTGAGGTTTCCACTGTATAGGAAATCCTTACTAGCATTCAGGGGGGTATTTGGGGGTTTATGAGGTTTTTAAAAATATAAAACTATTACCTAAAATGTGAAGAAAATTTCAGAATAGTTTTATAACTGTAACACTGTCTTGTTGTTATCTATGTATGTATATTTTTAGTCACTGCAACTGTATTAAACTGTATTTTTTCTCTCTAAATCTCTTGCATAAGAGAAGAAATACCCTTTATGGTTCTTTTTAATATTTTGATTTGGTGTACCACAACTTGTATCTATAGTTATAATACTTATAACTACGGAATGTATTTAGATTATTGATAGATATCATTGCAGTGACCATCTTTGTGAATAAGATTTTTGGAGGTATGTTTCTCGAATTACTTCTTTAGGGAAGATTTTTAAAAATTAGTTAGAATATTTTGTCAGAAGATAGGAATATCCTTATACTTGCTGCTTAATATCATGTTGCTTTCCAAGGGAAATATGTATAGAGCTTAATTAAGGCAATGTGTCTATGCCAAATTTACTATAATTTTTGATGGCATTGACTAATAATTGTTGAAGATATTTGTGATACCTTAGTAGATGTACAGGATATCTAGCAAAGAAGACAGCATTTTCTCAGTGTTGACTCATTGTAGCATACTTACATAACTTGTCTGTGTATATCGTTTGATCTGGATTTTAAGATAATTTGTATTGAAACTTTTAGATTATCTTCCTGGTCTCCTCTCCTCCTCTCACCCCCTCCCCCCCCCCCCCTTTTTCAAGACAGTCTCTCTCTGTCTCCCAGGCTGCAGTGCAGCGGCATAATCTTCACTCGCTGCAACTTCTGCCTCCTGGGTTCAAGTGATTCTTGTGCCTCAGCCTCCCAAAGAGTTGAGATTACAGACCTGTGCCACAAGACCCAGCTAATTTTTTATTTTTAGTAGAGACGGTAATTTTACCATGTTGGCCAGGCTGGTCTTGAACTCCTGACCTCAGGTGATCCACCTCTTCAGGACCTGAAAATGCTGGGATTACAGGTGTGAGCCACCGCGCCCAGCTTCAGTCTGTTCTTTTTCGATGCTTTTTTAGGGCTGCTTTCAGATTCAGTCTTTCGGTGTTTTCTCCTTGTGCGGGGGAGAGGTATAAAGACAAAAAAAATCAGCAATATTGAAAAGAATTTCAGCCTCAAAATATTTACCTTGAAATTTACTAGTAGCATTTATAGGAAGGAGAAATTTAGAATGTCCAGAGTCAGTTCGAGTATAAGGAGACTGGTTAGGTGCATTGGCTCACACGCCTGTAATTCGAGCACTTTGGGAGGCCTAGGAGGGAGGATCATTGAAGTTAGAAGTTCAGGACCAGCTACTCAGAAGGCCAAAGCAGTAGAATCGCTTGAACCTGGGAGGCGGAGGCTACGTGATCTGAGATCATGCTACTGTGCTCCAACCTAGGCAAGAGAGTGAGACTTCATCTCAAAAAAAAAAAAAAAAAAAAAAAAAAGGTGTAAGGAATCAGAGACCCACAGCCTTTCTGGGATATTTCAACAACTAGAACTGAGGAATAGCTACATCTGTTGCTTTATTGCCTATACCTCAGAGGTGCCGTATGACTGGCATTCAAACTACTCTATCCTTTTTGAACCTAGTAAATATAGTTTGTTTTGAATACTGAAAATCATACTTTTTATATTCTTTCTCATCTGTTACTTTATATTCTAAACATATATATGGTTTGCATACTCTAAAGACAGTAGTTACTCTCTGATAGCATCAGGTAATTAGATTCATTGAGATTTTATTAACTTTGTTTTCTGTCAGGGAAGGGGTGTGTGTGTGTGCGTGCGTGCGTGCGTGCGTGTGTGTGTGTGTGTGTGTGTGTGTGTATTTTCATTGAGACAGGGTCTCACTCTGTCCCCCCAGGCTGAAGTGCAGTGGCATGATCACGGCTCACTGTAGCCCCTGCCTACTGGCTCAGATGATCCTCCCACCTCAGCTTCCTGAGTAGCTGGGACTAAAGGCATGCACCACTATGACCGGATAATTTTGTATTTTTTTTGTGGAGGTGGGGTTTTGCCATGTTGCCCAGGATGGTCTTGAACTCCTGGGCTCAAGAGATTCTCCCACCTCAGCCTAACAGTCATGAGCCACCATCCCTGGCCTATCTGTTTATGTTTAAACAAAGCATAATTTTTAGAAAACAGCCTTCCAGGATACTCTGTAAGCGTTAAGCAGATATTAACTACATTTAAATTTACTCTTAGTCATCTTGATACTGACATTAATATATCCTTCTTGACCATTAGTGGAAGGCTTATGTTACTATGTAATTGTTTTGCTGAGCTTCTTTTTCATAGAATTGTTGAGGTCATTTTCCTGTCGATAGGTACTTATTTTTAGTCTGAAAATTATTTGGATTCTTCATTCCTCTTTTCCCCAAAGCAAAAGCTAATTCATATTCTCCTTCTCTTTGTCAATGTCTCTCTCAATCTCCTCTCTTTTTTTTTTTTTTAAATAAGAATTGTGGTCTTGCTGTGTTGCCCAGGCTGGTCTCAAAACTCCTGGTCTCAAGTGATCCTCCTGCCTTGGCCTCCCAAAGTGCTGCAGTTATAGTTGTGAGCTGCCATACCTGGCCACTGATTCTCTTGTTTTCTTTTTCCTCAGTCATTTAAGTTTTGTTTTTCAAATTGGTTATCAGAAGTTTTAGGTGCTTTGTGCAAATGAAGTGGTGCTGCTCTTCAGGCATGGGTGCTGTTGGGTACATGTTAATTTTTTTTTTTTCTTTCTCTTACTCAGATTGAGTCTGTTTCTCAGCCACTGGAAAACCATGGTACCCCTATTATTGGTCATATTTCAGAGTCACTGTCTACCAAATCATGTGGAGCACTCAGACCTGTCAATGGAGTTATTAACACGTAAGTTTCAACTCTTCTACTTACACTTGGTAGACTAGTAAAGGTATTTTGGAGCTCTTAGTTCTCTTTAGCCAGGACTGACCCTGGTTTAAAGAAGCAGATACCTTATCACTTAGTAATGTTTTAATCTTCACTGTGTAGTGAAGCAAGTATATTTTAATTAATTTTGTATTTTCTTTTTACCTACTAAAATGGAATGGGCCTGAGTACAATAAAAGACACTACAGTTATTGTGAATTATTATTGTTTTAATCTTACAGGAATTCCTCAGAAGTGTTTACATTAACTTCCTCTGTTCTAGGGCAGATTAGATCTCTAAAGAATATGTTTGTAAATTTGTATTTATGAAGATCAAGGGAGATCCTGTACACGTGAATGATGTGTACAACACCCCTAAAATCCAAGTTTCATAGGAGAACTGATTCTAAGGAAGACCATTAACATTTGCAGAATTCATTTTCTAACCAATTGTAGTTCTCAAGACTTTATTTACTCATGCGTTTGTTTAGAGAACCTAATTACTAGAACTTGAGTTTATTGACTTTTATACCTTTCAGACATGATGTAGTTAATGTGCACAAAGAGCCTTATACATAAGCGCACACAGGTAGATTAGCAGACATCAGGAGGAGACCTGCTTCTGCTCTAGAATACTTGTGTATGTCTGGACATTAGTAAATAGAGGAGGTTGAACCAGTATGAGAGGCTTTGTTTCTTTGTGTTTTCTTTTTGTTGTCGTTTGTTTATTTTGTTTCTCTGTGTGTTCTGAAAATACTCTTCCTTCCCCTTATATAGTCTTCAGCCTGTCTTGGCAGACCGCATTCCAGGTGACAGCTCTGATGCTGAGGAACAATTACATAAAAAGCAACGACTGAATCTAATCTCTTCATCATCTGATGGCACCTGTGTGGCAGCCCGGACACGTCCTGTACTGAGCTGTAAGAAACGGAGGCTTGTTCGACCCAACAGCATTGTTCCTCTTTCCAAGAAGGTCGGTACCAGTGAGAGCTGGTCATTGTCAAGCAGTGAGCCAGATGCTCACATAGAGAGATGAGTCAGTCTCTTGCCAACTTTGGTGTTTTCTAAACTTGGGTAACCACCAAGGTCTTCTGGGGAGCTTACAAAATACTAGGTTCCTGGTCCCTGTTTGCTCTGGAGTTGAGCATTGAAAAATCCTGTTTTCAGAAAACACAAAGCTCCTAGGTGACTCTGCAGCTAGTTTTGAAAACCACTGACTTGAGCTTTTTTTTTTTTTTTTTTTTTTTTTCTTTGATATGGAGTCTCGCTCCGTTGCCAGGCTGGAGTGCAGTGGCGCGATCTTGGCTCACTACAGTCTCCACCTCCCATGTTCAAGCGATTCTCCTGCCTCAGACTTCCAAATATTACAGGGGCACACTACCACACTCAGCTAATTTTTTTATTTTTAGTAGAGACAGGGTTTTACCATGTTGGCCAGGATGGTCTTGATCTCTTGACCTCATGATCTTCCTGCCTTATCCTCCCAGTGTTCTGGGATTACAGGCATGAGCCACGGCACCTGGCCTGGTTTGATCTTTTTAATAGAAATGGGAGAGACTGAAAGTTTAAGTACTGCCATTAATACTTTGAAGGAAAATAGTGTGCCCTCTCACCTGCACTGTTATTGCTGAAAATGGCAGTATAGAATGCTTTGCCCTGAAAAAGAATCTTGGCCATGTGCAGTAGCTCATGCCTGTAATTCCAACACTTTTGGAAGCTGAGGTGGGAGGATCACTAATATGAGGCTGGGCAATATAGTGAGACCCTCATCTCTACAAAATATTTAAAAATTAGCCAGGCATGGTGGTACACACCTGTAGTCCCAGCTACTCAGGAGGCTGAGGCAGGAGGATCACTTTAACCCATGAGGTTGAGGCTGCTTTGAGTTGTGTTTGTGCCACTGTACTTCAAGCTTGGGTGACAGAGTGAGACCCTGCATCAAAAAAAAAAATGAATCTTCACTAAACTTTTAAAATTATTGTTACTAAAAAAAGTTTGTCTTCACAAAGGAAATGGAGATCAATTAACAACTGCAGGGAGTTTTAGATTGCTGACTCTTCAAATAGCAGAGTTGGCTTTATTCCAAAACTAATGAAATAATACTCCAGTAAAATTGGTACTATGCAGGAATTAAGAGTTAATTTATCTTTGAAGATGATAAACTTGGGTTTGAATCATGGTACTACCACTTAGTAATTTTGTAATTTGGTGCATGTTAACCACCCCGATTCCCACTCCTCTTCAAAGCCTCAGAGATCTCATAGGGTTGTTTGAGGGTTAAATGAAATGTATGTAACATGCCTATTAGGAGGTCTGTTTGATAAGTTCCTGGTACAAAGTGGCTGTTACTGTTACCACTTTTGTTGTTGTTCATTCCTTCTTTCAACAGATGTTTATTGGCCTCCTGCAGTGAGCTAAGTCTGTCTAGTCACTGGGAGTACAAGATTAAACAAAACCAACAAAAGTGCTTACCCTCATGAAATATTCTAGTTGGTAGAGAAAGAAATAAATCAATAAATGAACTCTACTGTGTGTTCTATAGCATTAAATCTTGGAAAGAGGTTAGGCACAGTGGCTCATACCTGTAATCCTGACACTTTGAGAGGCCAAGGTAGGAGGATCACTTGAGTTCACGAGTTTGAGAGAAGCCTGGGCAACATGATGAGACCCCGTGTCTTTAAAAAAAAAAAAAAAACTAGCTGTGGTGGCAAGCACCTGTAGTCCATCTGCTTGGGAGGCTGAGGCAGAAGGATCTTTGAGCCTACCATGTCGAGGCTACAGTGAGCCATGGTCACACCACTGCACTCCAGCCTGGGTGACAGAAAGAGACTGTCTTTAAAAAAAAAAAAAAAATCCTGGAGAGAGAAATGCAATAGAGGGGAATAGAGTGTGCTGGAGAGCTCAGATAAAGAAGTGATAAGGATTAGCCCTTTGAAGTATTCCAGAGCTTAGGTATTCCTTCTCATTCTGTGAAAGATGAAGAAAGGATTGGGAAGGAGTGACCAATAAAGTGGAAGAAAAACCAAGAGAGTGTGTTATGTGAAAGGCAAGGGAAGAAAGTGTTTCAGAGAAGGGGGAGGGATTGTCTGTGTCAGTTGCTGCAGACAGGACCAGTAAGATGAAGGCTGAGAATTGAGACCATTGAATTTAGTGGGGCTGGGTTGTTGCAGACATTGGTGAGCAGTTTTGGTAGAGGGAGAAGGGTGAATGAAAGCTTGGTTGGAGTGGATTCAGGAGAGAATGCCACAGAAGGAATTGAGGGAACCATTGTAGATAACACTTTCAAAGAATGTTGCTGTGAAAGAGAGCAGAGAATAGGGATTTTTCTTAAGGGAGCCACTAGCAACATATTTGCTAGTGACAAAGAAGGGAGATGAGAAAATTGCTGGAACAATTAATATTTGCACGGTGAATTTTCAGTACTTTCCTTGTTTTGTTCTAGTATGCAGTTGTATAAGTTTGCCATGATCTCTTTAGGAAAAAGAATTGTTGGAATTGACTGTCAGGCAATACCATTTGTTCCTGCCCATTCCTCAGATTCTACCTGAAATACCAAAATAGCAGAAGTAGAAAAGAATAAGATATTTGGCAGGTTTTTCATACTGACATTTCAGTCTCTCAGGTTTTTTACTGATAGTTGTATAAATCTGAAAGATTTTCAGATGATTTGATAACAGGAATGTCAGGAAACAGTATATTACTGTCAAGTATAGGAAAGTCGCTTTTTGTCAAGTCCTTGATGAATTTAACACAGAATGCTTTTACATCTTAAAAAACTTATGAAAATACAGCCTCTTTCCTCTGTTTCAGCAGTTTGCCAGCCACTGTGGCGTGACATCTAGGAGTCTTATAAAAATTTTCTGAAGTAGGTGGTGCCTCCTGGATTTTTTTTTTTTTAATCTCTGAAGTAGCAAACCTTCTTTTGATTGATGCCTAAGAACAAATGTAGTTTTGAATGTACATCTAAAATTATAAGATAGCTTAGGCAAGGGATAGGCATAAAACTATACTTTGGTTCCAGTTCCAGTTTTTTAAAACAGAAATCATCCTGACACAAAAATAAGATACCTGAAAACTAAGACAAAAGAAATTAGTTGATTTTGGGAAATATACCATGTACTAGATCTAGCAGAAAGCTGGAGTTGTGCCAGAGTTGGAGACACATACCATTCCTTCTGTCTTCGGTGCCTTCTGTGTCTCACATGGCTCCTTGCTCACTATGTGCCCTCAGTGATATTTGCTGATGAGCAAGCATCTTGCCTTCTGTCATCTTGAATTGTGTCATTTTCCAGACAGATTTATTCAACAGCATTTTTGAGTGCTCACTGTATTATTCAGGGCAGCCAGGTTGCATTAGTAAGCAAAAACAAAACCCTTGCCTTCATGGAGCTTACTTTCTCATGAAAGAGCAGATAAGTTAATAGGTTAATTATTTTCTGATGTTGTTACATGACAGTGAGTTCACATTTATTTTGAGTACAGAGTACAGAACACAGAAAACAAGTGATTAATAATTTTTTCTTACCTACATCTTAAATGATCTCTACTACATGCCAGAACCAAATATAAAACTAACTTGAAGGAACTCATTTAGTTACTCTGTGTGTGTGTGTGTTTCTTTCTTTCTTTTCTTTTTCTTTTCTTTTTTTTTTTGAGATGGATTCTTGCTCTGAAGCCTAGGCTGGAGTGCAATGGTGCGATCTTGGCTCAGTGCAACCTCTTCTTCCCAGGTTCAAGCAATTCTTCTGCCTCAGCCTCCCAAGTAGCTGGTATTACAGGCATCTGCAACCATGCCTGGTGGCATTTTTGTATTTTTAGTAGAGACAGGGATTTCCTTTGTTGGCCAGGCTGGTCTCAAAGTCCTGACCTCATGATTCGCCCACCTCAGCCTCCCAAAGTGCTGGGATTACAGATGTGAGCCACCGTGTCTGGGCAGTCTATAACTATTATAATTGGGATGGATTGGCACAAGAGACTGGAGGAGGAAAGACTAACAGTAGTAGTCCAGGAGGAGATAATAGTCTGAGGCCTCTACAACTATGAATGTGGAATATTTTAAATGTAATTGAAGGAATAATCACTAGGGTGTGGTAAGTGAATATCAGAGTAAGGCTCACGGAGAACATGATTTTATTATAAATCAATTTATTATAATTATATATTATATAATACACAATCATAATTTTATAAAATGACAGGTAATGATAATTGTGATTACTAAATAGCCTATATTGCTGTTTATTGTGTGTTTCATCACTCTAGGGGTCTAATATGGTAGATGTTAGTAATTAAGTGAATGAAGAAGCACTCCAGTGGAAAGTTCCTATAATATGTGCCATTATGTCTATTTCCTGGCCCACTGCTTCTGTGTAGATGTTCATAACTTAACCTAAACGTACTAAAATTTCAGATCAATAAAATTCTTAAAATTGGTACCCACCAATTTTAAAACAGGGTTGCTTTTTTTTAGGTAAGATTATTTTATAATTAAATCATAATACAAATTTTTTTTAAAAAAAGGAATGTAGTCTTGTTAATAATTTACTGCATTGTTCTCATTCTCAATTTACTGTGGACCATTAGAAACTTATGTATAATCTGGCAGTGGAAACCATCAGTGTTTGGAAATTAATGGTTGAAAAGGCTGGGGATTTTTTTGGTACTAATAACCAATAGAATAAATAATGGCTACATTTATTACTAACATACCCTTGAAACTTTTTTATTGCTCTTAATGGCATTAAAAAAAATTTTTTTTTTTAAAGTAACATTTCCTAACAAATAATTGGGCAGTGTTCTGGCATGATTTTAGAATTTTGTAGTCTGTGTTAGAGTGTAACATGAGGAATTGCTCTGGGCTAAATTTTAAAGTTGGCTTCCATAGAATTCTGAGTAGTTCTCCTCCTTTTCCTATTGTATCACAGTTGAAGAGTAACACTTTTGTAGGGCATTCCCTTATGGCTATGTCCAAGTTTCCTGTAGACATCAGGGTAGAGATAAAAGTGTTGAGTTAATAGATACTTCTAGGTTTCCTAGTTTTGATTCCACCTGTTTAAATCTCAGTTTCATGACATTGTGGTTGAGGACTAATGAACTAGAATTATTATGAGTCACTATTAAAAGTTATTAATTTGATAAGTCCTCCCTTGACAGAGTGCAGTAGACCTTGGAGGCCCAACTTTTTAATACTAGATATTTGGAAAGGAGCAAGTGTGCCATGTAGAAAATTGTAGCACCTTAGGACATAAGGCTAGTAAAAGAAGACTCAGAAATCACTCTGTGCTTGGAACAGTTGCCTCTAAAACTGAGCATGTTTATATATACATTATTAAACACATGCAAAATAAATTTTGAAAGTCTGAAATAAAATAGAGTAGAAGCCCAAATGTTTTGTTTCTTCACTCTGATGGATCTTGGAGAGCCAGTTGTGGGATATACTTGATTATTATAGACTTGTCAAACCTATGAAAATCCTTCCAGATGTTAACAGTGGATGAGTTAGATAATGATTATCAAATGCAGAAAGAAAAGCAAATGGCTGTAACCTGTACTTGAGCCAAAATAATTGTTTTAGTGTTTTGGATGAATATGCTGTGATAACAGAGAATGGTGAAATAGAGTTTTACTTTGATATTAGAATTCTTCCGTAAGTATTAAATTGAGTATTTCTTGGGAATTCCTTCAAAGAGAATTGATAGCATTACAGTATTAATTAAGGAAACATGGGAATTTCTTCATGTTTTATCTGTATTTTATTTTTTTTAATTATTTTATGGAGGTCTCACTCAGTTTTTCAATAAAAGTATGAACCAAGTCTTCTATTTTTCTGTTTGTTACAGTTTATGAGTGCTGTTGATTTGTAGATACTCATTTTGTAATTGAACACTTTTCTCAACTTTTTAACGGTGTTTTCAGTGACTAACTTTCCAGATAGGCTGTCTTATCAGTGGCAAACACACCTTTTTATATACTTCTTATTCCATTTTCTTGTTTAGATGCTTATTTTCCCTTCTTCCTTACATAATAAAACGTTTAACTTTTTGAATTTTCTTCTGAGGATAGTTTTGGTGGCATTCCAGAGCCTTTTGTGTACAAAGTGTACTTACTGCTTATAGATTTGTAAATTGCTTTTAAATTTTTGAGTTATTTTCCCAAGAGTTAAGAATTAAGTTTCTGAAATTCTCAAATGGCTATTTTTTTGTATACCTTTAATTATTAATTACTAATTTGTATAGCATTTTGTTCAGAGTATGTTTCTGTAGTTCCTGCTTATATTTGTGCTCTATTTTGATATTTCAAATATTTCATTGATGTCTAGTAGACATATATAGTATTGTATAAAACCCTATATGTTTATATAATCATATTCTTAGTGACTTAACAGCATTAAAATATTATACAAATTCTCCTCAGCTTACAATGGGGGTTATGTCCCCATAACTTCATCATAAGTCAAAAATGCATTAAATACACCTAGCCTACCAAATATCATAGCTTAGCATAATCTGCCTGAAACACGTGCAAAACACTTATATTAGGCCACAGTTGGTCAAAATAATATAACAAAAGCCTATTTTATAATAAAGTGTTGAATATGTCATGTAATTTGACTACTGTACTGAAGCTGAAAAACAATGATCACATGGGTGCTCGAAGTATGATTTCTACTGAATGTGTATTGCTTTTGTGCCATCATAGAGTTGAGTCTTAATTCGATTTTTGTTAGTTGGGGACTGTCTTTATATCAGTTCTGTCTCAGTAGCCTTAAATTCTACTTTTCTTGATACTAGTGTTATAGTGTATGCATGTGTATTCTTTTGTTTTTCTTATCCATTTATTGTTTGTGTGTGTGTGTGTGTGTTTTTAAATCTCAGTTTGTTTATTTGAAACAGAGTGTTGCTCTGTCACCCAGGCTGGAATGCAGTGGTGCAATCTTGGCTCACTGCAATCTCCGCCTCCTAGGTTCAAGCACCTCAGCCTTCCTAGTAGCTGCGACTATAGGCACCCACCACCATGCCCAGCTAATTTTTTAATTTTTTGTAGAGACGGGGTTTCACCACGTTGGCCAGGCTGATGTCAAACTCCTGACCTCAGGTGATCTGCCCACTTCTACCTCCCAAAGTGCTGAGATTACAGATGTGAACCACTGCGCCAGGCTCAGTTCTTTTATGTTTTTATAAGTTCATAAAACCACCTTTTATTATATTTTCTTTGAGGCTTAAATGGAACTTACGTTTGGACTTCAAATTTTAGTCAATAGATGTCTTTATTTTGTTTTTCTTTATTTGTTTAGAGACCAGGTCTTGCTCTGTGATGCAGGCTGGAGTGCAGTAACACGGTCATAGCTCATTGTAACATTGAACTCCTGGGCTCAAATAATCCTTCTGCCTCAGTCTCACAAGTAATTAGGAATACAGGCACACATCACCATTCCCAGCTTTTTTTTTTTTTTTTTTAATATATATACATATTTTGTAGAAAGAAGTGTCTTGCTATGATGCACAGGCTGATACCCAACTCCTGGGCTTAAGTGCCTTCCACCTGTGACTCCTGATGTTTTTTATAAGGCACATTCAAAGTAGCAGGCATTTGCTTGGCGTGGTGGTTCATGCCTGTAGTCCCAGGACTTTGGGAGGCCAAGGCAGATCACCTGAGGTCAGGAGTTTAAGACCAGCCTGGCTAACATGGCAAAATGCTGTCTCTACTAAAAATACAAATATTAGCTGGGCGGGGTCACTTCAGCTATTTGGGAGGTTGAGACAGAAGAATCGCTTGAACCCAGGAGGCGGAGGTTGCAGTGAGCCAAGATTGCAAGACTGCACTCCAGTCTGGGTGGCAGAGCAATACTCTGTCTCAAAAAAAATTTTTTTAATAATTAAAAAAAAGTGCTGGCTGTTAATGCCCTCAACTACTTGGGAGGCTGAGGGAGAAGGATGGCTTGAGACCAACCTGGGCAACATAGAACCTGTCTGAAAAAAAGGGTGTTGTGCCACTAATTTCTTTGTTGTCATAACTTTTTCATTTGCCTCTTTAAAATTGTTTTTAAATTTACCATCTTTACTATTTTTAAGTGTAGAGTGGTAATAAATACGTTATATCCTTCTCTCAGTTCATTCCGACCCCCCTTTTCCTTCGTCTACTTTTAGCATTTTGGGTGTTTTTGTTGTTGTGTTTTTTTTTTTCCTTCTTATCTCAATAGGGAAGCAAACATTTTGGTTTTTATATGAAACATTTTAAAGGCAGATTTAGTTTTGTTTTTCAAAAAATATCTTGAAAGTCTTTTAATGGGATTTTATTACGTAGAGAATCATTTTTAGTTTTGTATTCAGTTTTGAAACTAGGTATGCAGTTGTTATTTAAGCTTATTTTAATTATAACCGGTTTCAGTGTTCAAAGACAGTTGGTTTTGTTGTTGTTGTTGTTGTTGTTGAGATGGAGTCTTGCTCTTGTTTTGTAGCCTGGAGTGCAATGGCACCATCTCAGCTCACTACAACCTCTGCCTCCCAGGTTCAAGCGATTCTCCTGCATCAGCCTCCCAAGTAGCAAGTAACTGGGACTACAGGCATGCACCACTACATTCGGCTAATTTTGTATTTTTAATAGAGACGGGGTTTCTCCATGTTGGTCAGGCTGCTCTCAAACTCCCGATCTCAGGTGATCCACCCACCTTGGCCTCCCAAAGTGCTGGGATTATCCTCACCTGGCCGAAAGACAGGTTTTTTCATACCTTCATATCCCTGTTTATTGAGTCCTTAATTTGATCTGTAATGATTTGGTGATTAGACTTTCATTTATGAGCAACAGTTGGACTGTTTGTCAAGTTCTTAGCTTATAACCCTTTTCCTTTCAAGTTCTTAGTTCATAACCCTTTTCCTTAATACTCTGTTCCACTGCCTTGGGTGGGTTGAGGGGGGTGATTCAGTGTTTGTTTTGTTTTTGCATAGAGTAAGACTAATGCCAATCCTATTTATATTGATAACCTGTTCTGCTCTGCACTGTTCAGTATGGTTGCCACTATCTACATGTACTTATTTTAATTTAATTTAAATAATATTAAAATTTCAGTTTCTCATTCATCCTAGCCACATATCAAGTGTTCAGTAGCAACACATGACTAGCAGCTGCCTTGGATAGTGCAAATAGGGAACATTCCATGATTGCAAAACTTCATTGGACAGTGCTTCAGCATTTATTTAGCTGTGTCAAATTTTCTTCTAATAGTTTTGATCTTGCTTCTCTTAGGTTTGTAGTTGCCTTTCTTTAAGTGTACCAATTATTTATAGGTCATTGTTTTCTATCTTTTGTATGTAGTGCTTACTAGTGTTAAAGAAAAAATAATCAGTGACATTTGTTAAAGCACAGTAAGGCAGACTTCATTTCGGTGGGGAGGTGGTTAGGGGACCTGTCATGATTGGCATAAGGACCTCTGTGATGGAATTTCAAGCCATATTTTAGGATTATCAATTTGGTATTGAGTAAGAGATATTGGGCTCTATTCCAAATACAGCACGGGCAAGTTGGAATTTATAGTCAGTGATCAGGGAGGGGGTCAGTGGATGGAAAATTACTAACAGGAAACATCAGGGATAAGGAGGGATTGTGGCTAAACCAACCTAACAGGATTTCTGCTGAAGACAGGCCAGAGTAATCAGACATCACCTGGGGGATATTAGAAGGATAAGAATGATCAGATATTGAGGGTGCATTCTTGGAAAATTGACACAGCAGGGCCTAGAAGAAGGTTCTAAAGTTTGGTTAAGCAAAGAACCTTTGTTACTGTCTGCTTCCTGACACTGTGATCATTAAATTAGATGTTGGGAGTGAGTAGTGCGATTGGACACACATACAGTCTTGAGCTGTGTTAAAGACGTTTCAGTCAACAACAGACTTCATTTACAACTGTGATCTGTGAGATTATAATACATGTTATTACTAGACCTTTTCTAAGTTTAAATACAAAAATCCAGCAATTGCCTACAGGATTAATTATAGTTCCATTCTCTCCACGTTGTAGCCTAGGAACAATAGGCTGTCCCATGTAGCCTAGCTATGTGATTTATCTCCATTTGTGTAAGTATCATCTCCATTTGTGTAAATATACTGTATGATGTTCATACAATGATGAAGTCACTTACTGGCACATTTTTCAGAATATAATCCCCATCCTTAAGTGGTATATGACTATAAGAGATACTCAGTTGTTAGCTGTTAACTCCTTTCTCTTTATTTCCAGATAAATTTACATTCTAAGATTCTTGCTGGACATGAATGTTAGAGAGAGGGACAACACTGTTTTGCTCAGTACCCTTGCCTCTTACTGTTAATGATAGTTGAATCCTTTTCTCAATTCTCAAGTTGGAAGACACATTGATAGATGCTGTGAATATTTAGCATACCTTGGCTCTGAATTGTTAACAACACATGAGTTAAGGGTGCCAACCCTTCACACGGTTGAAAATTCATATGTAACTTTGGACTCCCACCAAAATTAAAACCTACTGTTGACCAAAAGCCTTACCAATAGCACATTCAATTAACACGTTTTGTATGTTATATGTATGATATACTGTATTAGAATAAAGCGTGATAGACCAAAAAAATGTTAAGAAAATCATTAAGTGGAAGTGGATTATCATAAAGATCTTCATCCTTAACATCTTCATGTTGAGTAGGCTAAAGAAGAGGGGTTGGTCTTGCTGTCTCATGGGTGGCAGAGGCAGAAGAAAATCCAAGAATAAATGGACCTACACAAGTTGAAGAGTTAGCTGTATTTGGAAAAGCTTGCCAGGGTTACTCTTCAAGTATAAAGAATGATGAAATAAACATCGGTGTGTGTGCCACTCTAAATGTTAATATCTTGACATTTTTTTTTTTACTTGATCTGCATTCTAAAAATATAAGAAAATAAGATTAAAAAAAAAAAACTCCTGGCCAAATGCAGTGGCTCACACCTGTAATCCAAATACTTTGGAAGGCCAAGGTAGGAGGAAGCCAAGAGTTAGAGACAAGCCTGGGAAACATAACAAGACCCCATCTACAAAAAAATTTTCAAAAAATTTGCCGGGCATGATCACACTACTCAGGAGGCTAAAGCAAGAGGATGAACTCTTGATCCCAGGAGTTCAAGGTTACAGTGAGCTATGATCACACCACTGTACTCCAGCCTGGGTGACAGAGTAAGACTCTTGTTTTTTGGGTTTGTGTTTTTTTGAGACAGAGTCTTGCTCTGTAGCCCAGGCTTGAGTGCAATGGCATGATCTTGGCTTACTGCAACCTCCAACTCCCAGGTTCAAGCGCCCACCACCACACCTAGCTAATTTTTATATTTTTAGTAGAGATGAAGTTTCACCATGTTGGTCAGGCTGGTCTCTCGAACTCCTGACCACAAGTGATCCACCTACCTCAGCCTCCCAAAGTGCTGGGATTATAGGCGTGAGCCACTGTGCCTGGTTGACTAGTTTTTTTAATTCACCTTTGTATGCTTAAGATCTCTATGTTGATATACATAATTTTATTTTAGGTTTTTGAGACAGGGTCTCACTCTGTCACCCAGGTTGGAGTGCAGTGGCACGACCTCTGCTCACTGCAACCTCTGCCTCCCAGGCTCAAGCAGTCATCCCACCTCAGCTTCCCGAGTAGCTGGGACCACAGCTGTGTGGCACCATATCCGGCTAATTTTTCTGGATACACATCATTTCAGTTTGGTTTTTGTAACTAGTCTTCGAAAAAAGACTGTTTTGTATGGGTGCGAATGTATCCATATCCTACCTGTTGACTTCAGGGCTCTAAATTCAAGCCATATTTTAGGCTTATTAATTGTGTTCAAATCTTACGTATCCTTTGGTTTGCTTTCTGTTTTGTTTGCTTTCTGTGGATTTGTTGGTTTTTTCTTGTAGTTTTTTTTTAATTTGTATATATTAATGTATTTCTAGGATGGCTGGTTAGGTATTTTACACACAGGTTCATGATTTTTATTTCTTCTTGATTATTTCTTTTATCATTACAGAGTTTCCTTCTTGGTTTTGATTAGTGCTTTTTGTATAATTACCTTTCTTTAGTAAGTACTTGCTAGGTGTATCTTTTTCTATCCCTTAATTTTCAGCTGTCTATGTCAGTTTTAGGTGTTTATAAGAAGTGAGTTAAATCTCTTCACATTTACTCTGATTATTGTTACATACAAAATCATTTTCACCATCATTTTTTGTTTAAACCTCTTTTATTTTCCTTTGTTTTATTCCTTTTCTGCTGTCTATTGGGTCGGTTGGATTTTCTTTTTCTCTGGTTATACATTTCATCTTTGTTCATTTAGTAGTTTTTTTAAATGTTAAGAAATGTAATTGAATATATCCCAAATTATTATCTGGAGTTGCTTTTAGTAATAGTAGGACTTTAAAATGTCTGTTTAAAAAATCCTGACTGTCAGGTGTCAGGATTTTTTGACATCCCCAAAAATGTGGGATGTGCCACCTGTAATCCCAGCACTTTGGGAGGCCAAGGCAGGTGGATCACTTGAGGTCAGGAGTTCAAGACTAGCCTGAACAAAAAATAGAAAAATCAGCAAGGTGTGGTGGTGCACGCCTGTAATCCCAGCTACTCAGGTGCCTGAGGCACAAGGAAACAATTATTTTTAAGTCCTTGTCTGCCAACTCTGTAATCTGGATTACTGGATACTCTTGTGTGTTTAACCACTTTTCACTGGAAGTTGGCTATTATCTTTTAAAATACTGTTCTTGCCTCATTCTCCTTCTAGGGCTCTATTACAGATTTTTATCATTATGCTCTCAGGCTCTTTACATTCTGTTATGTATTTTTCATTCTTTTTTTCTTCTGTTCCTGTTTATATAGTTACTATTAACTTGTCTACCACCTGACTTCTGGTAAACAATTTTGTGTCTAATATGATGTAAGTTCATCTTTTGAGCTTTTAAGTTTCCATTTGGTTTGGTTTTTATGTATTTAAGAACATGGCCAGATGTGGTGACTCAGACCTGTTATCTCAACACTTTGGGAACCCGAGGCAGGAAGACTTCTTGAGGTCAAGTGTTATGGCCCAGCCTGGGCAACATAGTGGGACTCCATGTCAAAAAAAAATTTTTTTTAATTAGCCAGGCATGGTGGTGCATACTTGTAGTCCTAGCTACTTGGGAAGCTGAGGTGAAGGATCACATGAGACCAGCAGGTTGAGGCTATAGTGAGCCGTGATCACGCCACTGCACTCCAGCCTTGGTGACAGAGTAAGATCCTGGCTCTAAAAAAATAAAAAATTTTAAAGAACTTTTGTGATCTTTGCATTGATTTTTCTCCATACATTCCTAAACATAGGAAACAGTTATTTTTAAGTCCTTGTCTGCTAACTCTGTAATCTGGATTACTAGGTACTTTGTTTCTGTTTTGTTTTGTTTTTAGTTCATGTTGAATATTGTATACTTTTTAAAATTGTAGAGGCTATGGTATTTTCCTTTAGAAAAGTTTTACCTTCTTCTGGTATTTATATAGAGTAGGGGCTGAAAACCTTAATCTACCTGGGGCCTGAGTTGAGTTGCAGCTGGGTTACAATTTTGTTAAAGTTCTGTGCACCTTTGGTTAATTCTTAGGGCAAAACCTTGTTTCTTTCTCATAGTTCCAGCTGAGAACATGTGTTGATCAGTTTAGTGTTTTCTCTGTCTCTCTCTCTCTCTGTCTCTCTCTGTCTCATTGAGCTGGAGTCCTGCTCTTGCCTGGGCTGGAGTGCAGTGGCATGATCTCGGCTCACTGCAATCTCTGCCTTCCAGGTTCAAATGATTCTCCTGCCTCAGCCTCCCAAGTAGCTGGGACTACAGGCGCATGCCACCATGCCCGGCTAATTTTTATATTTTTAGTAGAGACAGGGTTTCACCATGTTGGCCAGGGAGATTTCGAACTCCTCCTGACCTTAGGTGATCTGCCCGCCTCGGCCTCCCAAAGTGCTGGCATTACAGGTGTGAGCCACCACGCCAGGCCTCCATTCCTCCTCTTAGCATATCCTGAGGTCTAATTCTAATCTCCTCAACAACATGAGACTACCAGAAACGTCTGTGTTCTTTTTAGAGGCTTCCAGTTAGCTTCATAGCCTCCTACCATTCACAGCTTCAGCGTTGTTTTTAGGAGAGTGGGTACCTGAAAGTATGCCATGCTTAGTTCCCTGTCCTCTCTTTTTTTTTTTTTTTTTGAGACAGAGTCTCACTCTGTAGCCCAGGCTGGAGTGCAGTGGCACAACCTTGGCTCACTGCAACTTCCACCTCCTGAGTAGCTGGGATTATAGGCATGTATCATCATGCCCAGCTAATTTTTGTATCTTTAGTAGAGATGGGATTTCACCATGATGGCCAGGCTGGTCTTGAACTCCAGACCTCGTGATCCATCCACCTTGGCCTCCCAAAGTGCTGGGATTACAGATGTGAGCCATCTTGCCTGGATTTTTTTTTTTTTTTTTTTTTTTTTGGAGACAGATCTTACTCTGTCACCCAGGCTGGAATGCAGTGGCACAATCTTGGCTCACTGCAACGTTCGCCTCCCAGGTTCAAGCAGTTCTTCTGCCTCAGTCTCCTGAGTTGCTGGGACTCCAAGTGCATGCCATCACACTAAGGTTTGTAGTTTTAGTAGAGATAGGGTTTCACCATGTTTGCCAGACTGGTCTTGAACTCCTGACCTCTGGTGATCTGCCCACCTCGGCCTCCCAAAGTGCTGGGATTACAGGCATGAGCCACTGCGCCCAGCCCCTGTCTTCTCTTTTATTGAGAATTTGGCATTTCAAGTCTTTAGTGGTATCCCTTTACCCCTATAAAACCACCAAAAGCTCTGCTCATTTTTCTTTTTCTTCCCTTTTTTTTGAGATGGAGTCTCGCTCTGTTGCCAAGGCTGGAGTGCAGTGGCATGATCCTTAGCTCACTTAAACTTCCGCCTCCCAGGTTTAGGCGATTCTCCTGCTTCAGCAAGTACCTGGGATTATAGGCACATGCCATTACACACAGCTAATTTTTGTGTTTTAGAGACGGGTTTTTGCCACTTTGGCCAAGCAGGTCTTGAACTCCTGACCTCAGGTGATCCTCCTGCCTCGGCCTCCCAAAGTGCTGGGATTACAGGCGTGATCCACCACGTCCAGCCTCTCTGCTCGTTTTCCTGTCTCCAGAAGTGACCTTTACCAAGGCTCCAGATTGGAAGTGTCTTTTCCAGATCAGTTGCTATCCCCAGGAAGAAGCAGCTGCAGAATGAAAGCTTACTTCCATGTTTCTTTTCCTCTCTGGAATCTTGGCTCCTCGATATTGTCAGCATGTCAGCATTTTTCTTATGTTTTGAGTTTGAGTTTGTATGTGTGTGTCTTAAATCTGGCTTTTCCAGTTATTCTCAGTGAGAGCGTTGGTTTGATATACACTATCCATATTATGTGATATTGTTAAGAAAACTTCATTTACCCCTTAGTTTCCCACAGCCTACTTTCTTTTAAAAATTGTGTTTGTATAGTAGTATTTTCTTGCCTCTTGGCGTATCTAACAATGTTTTATTCTATACTGAAAATCCAATTAATAATTTTTCCTGCTTGTAGCATTGTAGATTGTGCTGTTGTTCTTTAAAGAGGCTTTGTTTTGCTGGCAAGTAAATTACTTGTCATTTGTTAAGTCAGGTGAGGAGTAGGCCAACTTAGCAGCAGGATCTTCTGTTTTGAATGCTCAATGCAATTTTGGCTGGTCACAATTTAAAAGCCTCCTGGCCTTGTGTTAGCTGTGGAAACCATTTCAGATCAGAGCTGCCTAGTAGTTCTTCTCTGGCCTGATAGTTCACCCTATACATGCACCTTTAACAAACACTTGGGTATCTCGAAGATTTCTGGGCTCTTTTTCTGTAGAACTTCCTCCTTTCAAGAATTCTGCCTTGGAATTTTCAGTTTCCTTAGTCTCTGAATTCTGATCTAATGAATTCTGATCTTGAGAGTTTGCTTCCTCAACTCAGTGAAGCTATTGTGCTCTGCTTCAGATCCCTCTCCTTGCTTTGTAGTCTAGAGTGTACTTCCAGGCAAAAAACCAGGGCAGTCTTAGAGGCCACCTCATTTGTTTCTCAGTCTTATACTGCCTGTTGTCCAGTTTTCAGTTGATGACTGAGAGGTAAATCTGATCACTACTACCCCTTCTTAGCTAGAAGCAGAAGTCCTGTGGTGTCATTGTTTTCCTTCCAAATTTTGTCATGTAATTATTCAGATACAAAGTTGAGTGAATTTTACAGTGAACAACTATGTACCTGCTCCCTAGGTTCTACCACTAACATTTTACCATACATTCATCCTTCCATTTATTAATCCGTCTTAATTTTTAGTGCATTTAAAATCCAGTGGTGTTTTTCTGTCCTTCGTATTTCATGAAAATTAGTAGAGTCTTCAATAAATCCAGTTTTGAGTTTTGTGAGAAGGTACAAGGTGGCCTTATTATGCTTGTATCGGAAGACGTGATGTCTTAACTTTTTGTCTTAACCACTGGTGATCGTTGCCTGGACCCATTGTTACATTGGGAGTTGAAGAATGGTAAATGAATATTGAAGGATACAATATTCTACTTGTATCCTTTTTGTTTGTTTCTTTTATTAGCTAGAATATGTTTATAAGGGGGAAATTGTTTATTTCAACTATTTGTTTATCCTGAGGTACAGTTTGTACGGAAGAAAGCATGATTAGTGTTTTTTTATTTACCAGTTTTCTAATATTGTCTAAGGACAGTCAATGAAGTTTTTCATGAAGGTACTGTGAGTCATTGATTGAAACGTGAGGTATTTCAAGCCATTGTACCCCCTTTTTTTTTTGATGCTCATGTTGTCTGATCTTTGGCTAGTGGAAGCTCTCTTCAGGCTTGTTCTTGAGTCCTTTTGCTTTGACTTCAGTAGTCTTTGAGAGCTTTCTTCTCACTATTAATTTTTGTTTTGATTTTTGTTTTCTATGTTTACTGTGACTCACCACTAATATTTAATGGGAGCTTGTGCTTTGTATTTTTCTAGAAGGGGTGACCATAATTCGAACCTCATGCTTCTCACTGATTTTGCCCTCACAGGAGACATTTGGCAATGTCTGTAGTCATTGTTGGTTTTCACAAATGGGGAGAGAAGGGAGGCACATACACCATGAGGCCAGAGATGTTGCTAGCTATCTACAGTGCACAGGACAGTCCCCTACAACAAAGAAGTGCCAGCTGGTGAGACATCATGCATTATACTAATTTAGTTAACATTCATGTAGTGTTTTAACAGTTATGAAGTCATTTTATCTTTCCTACAATCCTATGAAATTGGTATTATCAGTCCTTTTTTTAAAAAAGAGAAACTTTAAGGATGTCATGTGACTTATCAAAGATCATATTATACCGTGTTAAGAAGATAGAAGTTTGAAATCAAGATCTTAGATGGTAAATGTTCTATCATCCAGTTCTCCCTTTAAATATGAATAGCTATACTTATGGTTTTATAAAAGTGACAAGAATCAAGAGCCAGATACTGTTCTAAGTGATTTATCTTCAAGACAGCTCTATCAGATACTCTCCTGTTAGTAAAGATGAAGGCACAGTAACTTATCTAAGGCCACACAGCTAGTAAGTGGCAGAGCCAGGGTTCAAACCAGGCATTCTGGCTCCATAACTCATACTGTTAACCACTATATATTACTTCGCAATTTTTTTTTTTAGATTCAAATATATTTGTTTTTATATTTAAATCTTTGTTTGGGGCCAGGCACGGTGGCTCACGCCTGTAATCCCAGCACTTTGGGAAGTCAAGGCGGGTGGACTACCTGAGGTTAGGAATTTGAGCCCAGCCTGGCCAACATGGCGAAACCCTGTCTCTACTAAAAATACAAAAATTAGTCGGATGTGGTGGCAGGCATCTGTAATCCCAGCTACTCGGGAGCCTGAGGCAGGAGAATCTCTTGAACTTGGGTGGCAGAGATTGCAGTGAGCCAAGATGGTGCCACTACATTCCAGCCTGGGCAACAGAAGGGAGACTCTGTCTTAAAAGGTAAAATAAATCTTTATTTGAAATTATTTTTAGTGTGAGGCAGAAATCCAGCCGTTTTCTTTTGTATGACCTCTTGGTTTTTCTGATTCATTTGTTGGAAAAGTAGTATTTCCTTTTTAAACTGATTTTAAAAGTATTATCTTAGTTAAATAATAAACTGTCATATATACTTTGGTCAATTTTTGTTTTTATTTAATTTTTCTGTTTCTTAACCAAGGGCAGATTATTTTAATCACCATAACAGTAAAACATGTAATAGGCCAGATCACTGCCCTGTATTTTTACTTACCAGAAATTTGAGGGGTGGGAGGAGAATGGTCCTTCACATTTATTCTTTCAGTTGTATTTTTAAGATTTGTTTAAATCATCCTTGCCTTCCCTCCCCCATCAAACCTATTAATAGTCTACATTAATTTGTAGAATATCAGTATCTTTTTTTTTCTTTTTTTAATTTTAAAAAATTTATGACTGCCATGTTGGACCTTATTCAATTTCGGACTTCAATGGAGCCTGTAGATTCTTTGTTTTGGCCAATTTCTCCCATTTGGAATAGGTGTACTTGCCCAATGCCTGTACCCCATTATATCTAGGAAGTAACTAACTTGCTTTTGAGAATATCAGTATCTTTAAACTTTGTGCTTAAATTTCTTGTTAAACTTACTCCAGGGCATTTTATGTTGTTAGAGTCAAGGATAGAATCATTTTTCACTTTCTTTCCTTCTTTCTCTCTTTTTTCTTTTCTTTTCCTTTCTCTTTCTTTCTTTCCTTTCTTTCTTTCCTTTCTTTCTTTTTTTCTTTCTTTCTTTCTTTTAATTTTTGAGGCGGAGTTTTGCTCTTGTTGCTCAGGCTGGAGTGCAATGGTGCGATCTCAGCTCACTGCAACCTCCGCCTCCTGGGTTCAAGCGATTCTCCTGCCTCAGCCTCCTGAGTAGGTGGGATTACAGGCACCCGCCACCACACCTGGCTAATTTTTTTTATTTTTAGTAGAGATGGAGTTTCACCATGTTGATCAGGCTGGTCTCAAACTCCTAACCTCAGATGATCCACCTGCCTTGGCCTCCCAAAGTACTGGGATTACAGGCATGATCCACCACGCCCGGCCTTTCACTGTATTTCTAAATAAAAGTTACTTTGAAGACTGACATTTAAAGAAAAAGACATGATGTAAGAGAATGACCATGACATTAGTGGGTAAAGAGCCAAGTCCATAGGCCTATGATCTGAAAGGTTGCCTGCTATATTGGAAAAATATAGCAAGGACTCAGAGTAACTGGTAGTGTGAGCTAGGAGAGTAACAAAAAATAAAGTGAAGTCAGAGAGAGAGGTGACAGAGGCGACAAATGCTATAGGACCTTGTGGGGACCATGCAAGAAGTTTGATTTTTATTCTTCATGAGATGAGAAGTCATTTGGAAGATTATGAGAGTCTATGATGTGATTGAGATTTTAAAACAAGTTTACACTGGTTAGTGTGTTGATTCATTTGGAAGTAAGAGCCAGTAGGAGGAGGACCAGTTAGGAGGCTTGAAGTAACCCATTTGAGAAAAGATGGTGACTTGGACTAGACTGATTGTAGTTGAGGTGGTATGAAGTGATTGGATTCTGCCAATAGAATTTCATGATTGGGGCCAGGTGCAGTGACTCACACCTGTAATCCCAGCACTTTCGGAAGCTGATGTGGGTGGATCATCTGAGGTCAGGAGTTTGAGAACAGCCTGGTCAACATGGTTGAAACCCCGGCTCTGCTCTTGGTGGTGCATGCCTGTAATCCTCACTGCTTGGGAGGCTGAGGCAGGAGAATGGCTTCAACCTGGGAGGTGGGGATTGCAGTGAGCCAAGATTGTGCCATTTATCTCCAGCCTGGGTGACAAGAGCTAAACTCAATCTCAAAAAAAGAGGAAGAAAAAAAGAATTTCATGATTGGATATGAGGAAAAAGGAGTTTAGCATGAGTCTGAGAGTCTGAGGATTTAGGACTGAGCCGCTAGGGAAGAGCAGGAACTCAGTTTTGAACATGTTAACTCTGAGGTATCTATTAAGTCTAGGCGAGGTGCAGTGGCCCATGCCTAAAATCTCAGCACTTTGGGAGGCCAAATTAGGAGTATTGCTTGAAGCCAGAAGTTCGAGACCAGCCTGGACAGCAAAGTAAGAGTCTCCTGTCTCTACAAAGCTAGTACATTTTTTTTTTAATAGAAGGCTAAGTACAGATGTTGAGTGGGCAGTTAAATGTACAAGTCTGAAATTATGTTGCTTGGTTTCTTAATATTGAATAATTTTGATATTCAGGAATAAATTTCTGATGCTCATGATAAGTTTATATGTGTTATAAATTTTGTTTTCTTTTTTTTTTTGTTTCGAGAGTCTCTCTCTTGTTGCCCTGGCTGGAGTGCAATGGCACAATCTCGGCTCACCACAAACTCCATCTCCTGGGTTCAAGTGATTCTCCTGCCTCAACCTCCCGAGTAGCTGGGATTACAGGCACCTGCCACCACACCCAGCTAATTTTTTGTATTTTTAATAAAGACAGGGTTTCACCATATCGGCCAGGCTAGTCTCAAACTCCTGACCTCAGGCGATCCACCCACCTCAGCCTCCCAAAGTGCTGGGATTACGGGCGTGAGACACCATGTCTGGCTTGTTTTATTTTCTCTTTTTTGTAGATGGTGTCTTTCTCTGTTGCCCAGGCTGGAACGCAGTGGTGCGATCTTGGCTCACTGCAACCTCTGCCTCCCAGGTTCAAGCAAATCTCCTGCCTCAATCTCCTGAGTACCTGGGTCTATAGGCACCTGCCACCATGCCTGGCTAATTTTTGTGTTTTTAGTAGAGACAGGGTTTCACCATATTGGCCAAGCTGGTCTCGAACTCCTGACCTTGTGATCCGCCCACGTCAGCCTCCCAAAGTGCTGGGATTACAGGCGTGAGCCAATGTACCCGGCCTTGTTTTGTTTTCTTTTAAGAGACTGACTCCTAGGCTGGAATGCAGTGAACATTATCACTGTAGCTCCTCACTCCTGAGTTCAAGTGAGCTGCCCCAGCCTCCCAAGTAGCTGGGGCTACAGGTGTACACCATATATTGTGATTTTTTAAAAATTTGTTTTCTTTAAAACACAATATTGTGTTTGTTCTTGTTTTTAACTTAAATGAATTCATGCAGATTTGGCATCTTGTTTCAGTGAAAGAGTGTGTGCATGTGTACACTTTTTGTCTGCAGGATAGATTCTTGGTATGGATATGTGCAACACGGGTGTGAATTCAAGTTTTCTTTCAGAAATTTTCCAAAATGTATCCTTTAATAAGTATTAAATATATTTTTATGTGCTCCTAGGATTCTGTTAATACTTGACAGTTTTTAATTCAAAAATGAGATTACTGTTTAAGTTACATGTGTGCACATACCCTTTTGTTAAGTTTTAAGTAGGATTCTATCCTTCATGTTTCAAATTAAAAAAATTTTTTTTGGAGACAGAGTTTCACTCTTTGCCCAAGCTGGAGTGCAGTGGTGCAATCTCTGCTCACTGCAACCTCCACCTCCCAGGTTCAAGTGATTCTCCTGCCTCAGCCTCCCAAGTAGCTGGGATTACAGTCACCCGCCACCGCCACCGCGCCCAGTTAATTTTTGTATTTTTAGTAGAGACAGGGTTTCTCCATGTTGGCCAGCCTTGTATCGAATTCCTGACCTTAGGTGATCCACCTGCCTCAGTCTCCCAAAGTGCTGGGATTACAGGTGTGAGCCACTGTTGCCCAGCCCTTTTTTTTTTTTCTTTCTTATCTTTTTTGAGACAGGATCTTACTCTTTTGCCCAGCCTGGAGTGCAGTGGTGTGATCATGGCTTACTGTAACCTGGAACTCCTGCGCTTATATAATTTTTCTGCCTCAGCCTTCTGAGTAGCTGGGACTACAGGCATGCAATACCATGCTTGGCTAAATGTTTTTTTAAATTTTTAATTTAATTTTAAGAGACAGAGTCTCACTATGTTGTCTAGGCTAGTCTCAGACTCCTGGCTTCAAGCGATACCCCCTCCCACCTCAGTGTTTTGGGATTACAGGCATGAGCCACCACACCTAGCCATATCTATTGACTTTTTTTTTTTTTTTGAGACTTAGTCTTACTGTGTTGCCAGGCTGGAATGCAGTGGTACAATATCAGCTCACTGCAACCTCTGCCTCCCAGGTTCAAGCAATTCTCTTGCCTGAGGAGCCTGTAATCCCAGCTACTCAGGAGGCTACCACCATGCCCAGCTAACGTTTGTATTTTTAATAGAGACCGGCTTTCACCATATTGACCAGGCTAGGCTCAAACTCCTTACCTCAAGTCATTCCCCGCCCCCCACCCCACCTTGGCCTTCCAATATTGATTTTGACTTAAGGGATACGCTTTAGCCATAAAATGGAATGTTGTTAATGTCCCATACGGAGAGGTAGTTGATGTCATGGGTCAGTTTCTAGTCTCTATATTTTTTATTTGCTATACTTACTGGAATGAGATAATCTCTTTTGAATATTGAAAGTTTTGGTGTAATTTTTAGATCCTAACCAATTTTCCTAAATCCTCCCACTCACCTACTGTATGATCTCATTTTCATCTCTACCTACTTACTTCTCTTTACCTCAAAATGTCATCCTCTCCAGAAAACCAGCTCTGATTAAATAGGTACAGGTATTTCCCCCTCCCCCCCCCAAAACAGTACAGGTAATGTTGTCTACACAAAAGTGGCATGCCTAGTTGGTATCACTCCCTTTCAGTGGCTTCTACTTCTGTGTGATTTGCCCATTCTAACCTTCAAAAGACCTTATTTGCATGTCACCTCTCTATGTGGTTGCAATAGAATATTGGGAGAATGTTGATAGAGACCACATTATTTATATATATCTTTCTCTTATACAAATCCATAAAAGACTTTTGATATGTCTTTGCTGAAGATAAATGGAGCACTAGTTAAATGTTACAGTTTTTGCTAGTAGAGCTTTGATGCTTTTGTCTTTGTTCTGCTACTGAGCTTGCTCCTAGGATCCCTTCTTACAGTGCCATTCAAAATGCAAGTTTTTTCTTCCAGGGCTGTGTGTCCAGGTGACTCTATGAGTTAGCCTTTGGCAAATGCCAGACTTGTTTATCCTAACACTAGAATGTAGGGATCATGCATTCAGCATGACATGAATTTTCTCAAAGCATATTGTAAACGTTCAGGTTTTTTACAGAATTCAATCTTTTGAAGACTTAAATTAGTTCATACTTGACTCTGGACTTAGCTGGAGAGGTTATCAATTATTCTGCCCATATATGCACAAAGGAAGTTTAATGGAAATAATTTATATCCCTTTGGAATTAATCTCACATGAAGACTATGAAATTGAGCATTTGCTATACAAAATGTACTTTCATTACTTAAATATAAGCTTTATAACAGTAGATTTTAGGCCAGGTTAAAGAGTAATTAATAAGTTACTTATAAGTTAGAAGCTTCAGGGAAGCTTGCCACCTTACTTGAGACCACCTGAAAGTCTTTTGAAGAGGAGATGTGAAAAGAAGAGAAGAGGTGTGGTTGGTAATTGAAGGCTCCCAGGTGGATAAATTTGCTGAAGACAGCAGGTCATGTCTCACCTAGGAATCAGGAGCCAACTATTTACCATAGACCATCCAGGTCGTGAAATCATGCAGATTTTTTAAGTGTTCTCAGAAAGCACAGTTTTAGTATCTTTTTAAACTTTCAGAAGTTTGATACCTAGCTAAGCACTTAGAGCTTTAAGTAGTTCGATTTCATCAATGAAAAAGAAGCAAGTATCCTTACTCACTTTGAAGGTGTGTAAGACAAATGGAAATCTTTTAACAAAGTAATAAAACATCCTTTTAGTAGTGTCATACAAGTATTTAGAAAGGTCTTCTCAATCTTTGGGGTAACAAACAGGGAGCTGGTTTTTTATCGGATCCTGAATTGTCAGTTTTGTTTGGCTTTTTTCACAGGTTCACCGGAACAGCATAATCCGCTCTGGCTGTGATGTGAATCCCTCCTGTGCACTGTGTGGTTCAGGCAGCATCAACACCATGCCTCCTGAAATTCACTATGAAGCCCCTCTGTTGGAACGTCTTTCCCAGTTGGACTGTTGTGTTCACCCTGTCCTAGCATTTCCAGATGGTAAGAAAGACCCCAGACTAGAAAGTCTAATAAAAGAAACTTGAGAAAACTCTAGGTGAAAGAAAATCAGGGAAGGTCCAGTTGCAACTCAGATACTTTCATAGTAAAACTTTCTATCAACCAAGTCTTCTCTTAGAATTTTGCAAAAAGACTGCAACAGATCCACCAAACCAAAAAGTGCCACTAAAAGATTGCAAATTAATATGAGATTTCCTTCAAACTCTTCAAGTAGCTACGAGGGATCTGGGCTCAGTTGCCTCTAGTCACAGTAATCTGGTCCTTAATACCCTTACTGTATCTTTTTTTTTTTTAATTTTATTTTTTATTGCATTTTAGGTTTGGGGGTACATGTGAAGAACATGCAATATTGTTGCATAGGTACACACGTGGCAATGTGATTTGTTGCCTTCCTGCCCTTCACCTATATCTGGCATTTCTTCCCATGCTATCCCTCCCCAGCTCCCCACCCCTCACTGTCCCTCCCCTATTTCCCCCCAACAGACCCCAGTGTGTAGTGCTCCCCTCCCTGCATCCATGTGTTCTCATTGTTCAACACCCGCCTATGAGAGAGAACATGCGGTGTTTGATTTTGTGTTCTTGTGTCAGTTTGCTGAGAATGATGGTTTCCAGGTTCATCCATGTCCCTACAAAGGACGCAAACTCATCGTTTTTGATGGCTTTTGATGAGATTGTTTTTCAGTCTTGTAAATTTGTTGAAGTTCCGTATAGATTCTGGATATTAGACCTTTGTAAGAAGGGTAGATTGCAAAAATTTTCTCCCATTCTGTAGATTGTCTGTTCACTCTGATGATAGTTCATTCTGCTGTACAGAAGATCTTTAGTTTAGTTAGATCCCATTTGTCAATTTTGGCTTTTATTGCAATTGTTTTTGGCATTTTCATCATGAAGTCTTTGCCCATGCCTATATCTTCTATTTTAGAAATTCCAAGTCTAGGTATATAGGCATCCAGAGAATAATGCCATTATACACAATGAAAACAGGTAAAAAGAAGAAGTTTATTTGCATTATTTGTGGAGAGTGGGCAGTTTTAAAGCTACCTTCAACTTTCAGTGGCTTGTTCAAATAAAATGATGTAATATGAATAAAAGCGTAGTTCTGAAGTTCTCAGAGACCAAAAAGTTTGAAGTTTCTTTTTGAAGTTATCTGAAACTATTTATAAAATTTTTAGTTCCATAATGACTAAAATTTAATAAAAGTCATAAGACTATCATACAGAATTAGGGAAACAAAAGTAGCATTCAGGACTCACAAACATGAAGGGGTCCTTTTTAACACTATATAGTTTGTTTGGATCCTTAAAAAGGTACTTTCCAAGAATGAAATCGAACTGAAAATAGCCTGGATCCTGCAAAGATTGAAACCCAACCTCATTTATCAGAATATCTGATTGGATCAAATTACTGGTTAATAGGCTAAACATACAAAAAAGCTTTCTGCAATCTCTTAAAATCCAAATCAGTACAGCCCATTCTGGCCTAATTGGATACCACAGTGACAGAATCCCAAGCCACCAGATTGGGTTACAGTCCTACATAAAACACAAAGGTGAGCAATTTCTGTTAAATATCAGGGCTTTCTGGTCAGCAGAAAAACAAATTCCCAAGGGGTTTAAGCATCAGTGGTTGCTACTAAAAATCTCAACTACCTTTAAACAAGTCCAATATCTTCTGGGCCTAACTGAGTTTTGGAGGCAACACATTCCTCATTTGTCTGTTATATTCAGGCTTATCTAGCAAATTACCCTAAATTACCTACCATTATGTGCCCTGGAGTTTGGCCAGTTGGCTGTCCTGCAGGCCTTACCCTTGGTATTGCTAGGGTCCAACTTTTGAGTGTAGATCCTAGACACTGAAGACTATGCCTCTTAGAGCCTGTGAATACAGCATGGTTCCAAATAGCTGCTCCTGGTATTTTTGGACTTGGCAGCTGCATGCTTCAGCCACCTGGTACACACTCTTGGAGCAACATTTCTCTGTGTACTGGGCACTCCTAGAAACTGAAGTCATTAAAGCTCCCCCACTCCCCACCATTTTCTCTCTCTACATACTTTGGTGCCCAACATGCCATGGATTAAGCACTCATCACTTTGGTGGCTCAATATGACCACAGAATTCTCATATTAAAAATGGAAATGGCATCTTTACATTAGGTTTAAATCTGACAACAGAGTTCTTTCCAAATTATCAGAGGATGTGGCTTTCCCCATTTTCAAACTTACTGCAAAGTGAGAAGCCTTGTGGGTCAATTATCTAAGGAAGAAAGGGTGTCAGTATACTTTGCTGATGGCAGCACCAATATCAAATGGATGGAGCTCCCTGCAGGGCAGCTGAATTCCACCTGGCCACTGGCGTCTCCTCCAGACAGGATGGCATCCACAGCTCACCCAAAATAGAGGCCATGCCCAGGAAAGGAACTATCATCTGTTCACTGTTTTACAGATGCTTGGGCAGTAGCCAACAGTCTTGCTGTTTGGCCCAGCAAATAGAGAATGGACAATTTCTTCGTCCCAGGGTAAACAACAACCGAGATGGTCCACTCGGCATCAGCTAGTCTCCTTATAATTTTGGTCATTCATGTTTCTGCTACTATCAATGCAAGTACACCAAACTCTCTTTTCAGTGATGAGACTGATAAACAGGACCAAATTTCTCTCTCTCTCAGTCTTCCCTCACTTCTATCACCATGGGCGATCTGGGTCCATGAGACTTTGAACCATCTAGGAGTCCTTTCTCTGATGGATTGTGCCAAAGCTAAAGGATTTTCTCCAATACAACCCATGGCAAAATCAGCTGTCGATAAATGTATATTTTCTGTCATTGGCAACTGAAAAATTGTTGACAATTTTTCAGAAAAATCTGTCATTGGCAACTGGTGAAATCTGTCATTGGCAACTCATGAGATTGAAAAAAAAATTTCACCCCAACTATAATTTTTTGACATATTTTGAGATGGTTGTTCTGAGGGCCTACAAACTGAAGAAGCTTTTGCAAAGCCATCTTTTGTGGGGCAAATTTGCATTTGCAGAGAAAATCTGCATAAATGTAGTCAGGCTTTTTCTAAGGCCCTCCCTTATCCAGATTTAGGAAGGATTAACTAGGAGTCTGACACATTGAAAGTCTTAAAGTAGCATTTACCAATTATTTTCTCAGGGAAGCTACATGTGACATTTCATCTATGAAACAAGATCACCTCTACTATCCAGGACACCTTTCCTCCTCTTCCTATAACCTATTTTGCCTTGGCAACCTTAAGATGGTATAAAAGCATCAACCATGTGACTTCTTATATTTTTAGGACTCCATTGCATGTTAATGAATCTGTATACCTTTTATTGCATGAATCTGCTTTTTTGCTAGTTAATTTTCAGTAAAACTTCAGAGGACAAAGGGAAAGCTTTCACTTGGCCCCAGCAAAATACAGCAATATTTCCTGGAGAAACATTCCCTACAGTAGATGGCAGATTATATTGGACTGCTTTCTCCTTCACCAGCGGTCACGTGTTGTGCTCTAGCTATGACAGATACCTATTATGGCCTCCTCCTAACTGTACATGCCACAGATGAAGCAATCACTGGCTGCTAAAAATTTCCTAGTACCCTTCTGGACTCTGACATTATTGATTCAGATCAGGGATCCCATTTTACAACACAACCAGTGCAACAGTGGGCCCTGGAACAGGGTATTCAATGGAATTTCCATCTGTTATATAGTCCCCAGGTGACCAGTTTAATGAAAAGACATCACAATATTATGAAACAACAAATTTTTAAACTTCAATCTAGCAAAAGGACCCCTATCTAGGTCTCAGTTTTGCATCAATCCCCAGTATCTCCTTCTTTCAAATATGTGGGCAGACTTACATGACATTAATTTTTACAAGCCTTTCTATAGCCCTTTTCTGTATTTAAAGGGGGGATATGTCTCATTTTTATGTTTAGGAGGATTCTTTATACATCAGGTCCTTCAATCAAGCCTCTTTCTATGAATATAAATTTTCAAACAGCCCATGTCACAAGGATAGTCTCCAAATGGTAGATTTATCTACAGGACTGGAACTTGTCCACTTGTTACAGGACCAGAACTTGTCCACTTGTTACAGGACCGACTTGAACCTAAATTTTCACTAATAAAAATATTCAGGACTATTCAAATACAAAGGATAGATGATAAATATAGCCTCCCCTTCAAGATATTTAAACTATTGCTCCAGGGCCATTTCCACAAATGGTGTGGACTAACAGGAAAGGAGATAAGCAATTCCATTTGGTAAAAGAAAAGTGCTTTGGAAAATAATGTTGGAAGCAATACCTTGCCCCACCATGATGAAACTAGAAACTCCTTCTTGGTAGTAATGCATGTTGGAAAGAGAGAAATGTCAAATAGCAAAATGATTGTAAGAGGCAACAGCACACCTTTATGTTGGCTCTTGGTTTTGTTTTCACTGTTTTGAGTGTTTTTACTGGTTTGCAGTTCAGAGGCTCAAATCTTCCAAGGAAGACATTGTTTCAACCAAACATGACAAACGCTGAGGGCTGCATGACACCAAGTTTGGCTAATACTAGTCTTGAAGCCCAAAGACCATCATGCCAGCTTTCCTATCACCAACCAAACTGATGACTGAATCAAAAGGTCAATAGTAACTCACTAATGGAGGGTCTGTCTACAGGCTAATGCTGTAGCTCCAACTTCAGCTATGTATATGGCAGACATATCATCATTCTATTAACCACTTCCACCAAAACAGGCCATAAAATTTAAAATCTATTTGAATCTATTTGTAGTAGAACCCCTTTCATCATCCATCTGGACAAAACCTTGGACTATTAAGAGCCTCTAGATTCAACCATCATTAACTGGAGAGAGAGAGAGAGAGAGAGAGAGAGAGAGAGAGAGAGAGAGAGAGAGTGTGTGTGTGTGTGTGTGTGTGTGTGTGTGTGTGTCTCTCTCTCTCTCTCCAAATGGTTTCCTTGGTGAATTTGACCAAACACATAAGGAAGACATAAAACCAATAATACCAATTTTACAAAGTCTCTTTTTAGAATACAGAAAATGAGGATGTGGTTTCTAGTTCTTAAGTCAACATCACTCTGCTACCAAAATAAAGGCATTATAGGAAAAGAAAACTACAGAACAATGTCTCTCATGAATGGCAACATAAACTCTTTAGCAAGTAGTAGCAAATCAAATCCTGCAATGATGTATAAAAAAAATGTCATGACCAGGTAGGATTCATTCCAGGAAAATTAGATTTTTTTACAATTCTAAATCAATCTATGCAGCAGTTTGAAGTAGTTAGATTAAATTATAAAATCATATGACCATCTCAATAGATACAGAAAAAAGTAAACAAATTTTAATATCTATTCGTGCATAAATTCTCAGGTAGAAAAAAAAATCTATCAAACAGAAGACCTATAGCTAATACTATATATTTTGATGAGAAACTGAATTTCTTAGGTTTGCAGGACAAGTATGTATGTCCACTCTTACCACTCCAGCTCCACCATACTGGATAGCTAGAAAACTTTCATTTAGTAATTTATTTTTATTCTATTTCAATAGATATTTGGGGAACAGGTGGTGTTCAGCTACATACTAAGTTCTTTGGTGGTTATTTATGAGATTTTAGTTCATCCATAACTCGAGCAGTGTACACTGTACCCTATGGTGAGTCTTTTATACCTCGCTACCCCCAACACTTCCTCCTGAGTCCCTGAAGTCCAAAGTATAATTCTTATGCCTTTGTACCCTCAGAGCTTCTTAGCTCCCACATGTGAGTGAGAATATATAATGATGGATTTCCATTTCTGAGTTACTTTACTTATAGTTTCCAGTTCCAACCAGGTTGATGTGAGTGGCATTATTTTGTTCCTTTTTATGGCTGATCAGTATTCCATGGTGTATATATATAGCACATTTTCTTTATCCACTCATTGACAGAAATAAACAGCAGAGTTAACATACAACCCACAGAGTGGGAGAAAATCCTCACGATCTATAAATCTGGCAAAGGACTAATATCCAGAATCTACAAAGAACACAAATCAGCAAGTAAAAAACAAACAGTTCCATCAAAAAGTGGACTAAGGACATGAATAGACAATTCTCAAAAGAATATATGCAAATAGCCAACAAGCATTTGGAAAAACGCTCAACATCACTAATGATCACGGAAATACAAATCAAAACCACAAGGCAATACCACCTCACTCCCGCAAAAATAGCCACAATTTAAAAATCAAAAAATAATCATGTTGGTGGGATACAGTAAAAAGGCAACACGTTTAAACCATTGGTGGGAATGTGAACTAGTACAACCACTATGGAAAACAGTGTGGAGATTCTTTAAGAACTAAAAGCATATGTACCGTTTAATCCAGCAATTCCACTACTAGGTATCTATCCAGAAGAAAAGATGTAATTATACAAAAAAGGTACTTGCAGACACATGATTACAGCAGCACAATTTGCAATTACAAAAAATTCTAGAAAACTTTTAAGAAATAGAAAATGAAAAAACAGATAAAATAATCTGAAGAATGAGGAATTAACAATTTACAATACATTTTATGAGGCGAATATCAACCTGATACCAAATCAGGAAAAAAAAATTACAAGACAAGAAACCTAGAAACCAACTTTTCCAGTTAGCAGGGATGAATAATTCCTCAGAAAAATTATTAGTGAAAAAATTACTGGTAATGGTTTCATGGGTTTATATATATCAAAACAAAAAATTGCATACTTGAAATTTGTACAGTTGATTGTAGTATTAGGCATATCTTAACAGACCTCTGAAAAGGGGAAAAAATTGAACAAATGATCAGTTAACTCTGATACTGTCATACAATAACAAGTGTCATTATATATGTGTAATTTCAGTCTTGGGAAGAAAATATATCTTAATATATGATTGCTAAAAACTTTCCAAATTAGGTAACATCTACAAACCCTTTTATCCCCCTGTAAAAGCTTAATGAACTCAACAGAGGAAAGATTAATTTTATATTTAGAACGCAGTAAATCTAAAATGGAATAGATATACAAATAAATGTAAAACTAATACAATTCTGTACAGAAAAAGATATGAAAGCTGTGAAGAATAAGATAATTTCAGGCAGACTGTTTTCTGCTATGAAATGTCTCAATATTCATTAATAAAATAATGTATGAAGGCAATTCAACCAGTGAATCTCATCTTTAGGTACATGTCAGACAATTCTAGAATGTTGAAGTTGTATGAATGTCAAACCAATGAGGATTAATTCTAATATTCTTTCTATCCTTAAATGTATCAATTTTTTTCTGAATGATTTCTGAAAATTGAGTACTAGTCAGTGGTAAAGATTAACATATCCATTACATAAATTCATACTGTTAAATGTTGGTAGGCTTGGTATCTTGAAAAATTATTTTTCCTTCCTCAGATATGTTGCTGTGTTCATTCATAGAAAAAAGATTGTAAATTTTCCTTTGCTTCTTAAAGATATTTTTTAATCCAAAGACTCATCATTCTGAAACCATTTGTTTTCTTCACTTTTACTTTAGAATTTAAAGTCATCAAAAATATATCACAGTAAACTTTTAGCAATTAACTAATTAATAAATGTTTATGGTAAACAAAATTGTATTAACCTAGACTACAATTTAGATACAGTTATTATTTTTATTAAAATCTTGGCTCTGGCACGGTGGCTTACGCCTGTAATCCCAGAACTTTGGGAGGCCGAGGTGGGCAGATCACGAGGTCAAGAGATCGAGACCTTCCTGGCCAACATGGTGAAACCCCATCTCTACTAAAAATGCAAAAATTAGCTGGGCATGGTGGCGTGCGCCTGTAGTCCCAGCTACTGGGGAGGCTGAGGCAGGAGAATTGCTTGAACCTGGGAGGCAGAGATTGCAGTGAGCCGAGTTCGCGCCACTGCACTCCAGCCTGGCACCTGGCAAGAGTCTTACTCTGTCTCAAAAAAAAAAAAAAAAAAAAAAATTAAAATCTTTACATTCGATATTGAGGGAATGTGTTATCTTTCTGGGTCCACAAGGGGGCGTAGTTTTAATGGCAAGAACTTTCCGGCGCCATGCCCGGCTCCCATCTCTCCATCCAGGAGATTTAACTGTCTGTTTAAATTTTTTGGAGTGCAGGAAGAACCAAAGGTCAGTCACTCCAGAGGAAGTTTAAAGAAACTCTTTTCATTGACCAAGGAACTTGGAGAAGGAGGGAATTCCTCCTGGGTTAAAAGTCTCTGTCTTCCTCATCAGGGTGGATTTCCTCTCTGGGGTTCCCTTCCACACACTCACCCTCTCGTGGAAGCGTTCTCTCTTCTTCTCCTTTTTCTCTTTCTCTACCTAAATAAATCACTTTCTGCAAACACTGTTTTGGGGTCTGGTATTTATTTCATGAGCACACCGTCTGGTGTGGTCTCTCCTGTTGAGAGGACAGGAGACCAAGAGCCAGGAGTCCACTGGGGAGCAAGCCGAGCTTCCCCTGTACCCCCAAATCCCAACATTACAATCAGTGTCATTAACTTGCTACAACAAAACATACTGCTTCAAAAAATCTGATATTTAAGAGTTCAACTTTAATTGGTCAGGAAAATCAATATTTTGCTTTATTTCCAAAATGATAGGGAGATAGAACATTGTAAGTGACAAGAAAACAGTAATAGCTAACATTTATCAGTATTTTTAAGTACAAGTCACTGTTTAACCATATTAATGTACTAAAATTTTGTAACCATTTTATGAACTTGTCATTATTATTATTTTTATTATTAAAGCATACTGAAGTTTAGAAACTTGCTAGAGAAGACAAAATTATGAATAACAGATCAGAATTTGAACTCAGCTAGGCTCACTGCACAACCTGTACTGTTAATCACAATGTTATAAATTACAATATCAAAGAAATAATGAAGATAAATACCATTTAGACATTCTATCTTTGCTTTGAGAATATTAGACTCTATAAAGACAATGTACAAAGTATATGTTTGAAAATAAGTTATAAAGTAGATTAAAAGATTGAAAGTAGAACATATATACATATCGTGAATTAAAAATGTCTAACCGAAAGGCAATGCACGTGAAGTCATTTTTGTTTCTTGTAAAGGGAAAATATAACTTTTAAAATATATTATGAAATTAAAATTTTAGAAACCTTCTATTATCACTACATATTCAGTAATATAGCAAGTTCTTGGCTCAGAGATTTTGTACATTGGTCACCTTTCCAGAATGGTCTTAGTGTCAACACATCTTCTCCCACGCTGCCCTGCATATATTCTGCACTTGGTTTTACTCCAATCCAATGTCCAAGCCTCACATTAAATATTATTTTCCCCTGTCACTCCTGCATTAAAACATCTTTTTTACCTTTATTCTTTCAGATGTTTCATTTTTCAGATGTTCAATTAAAATTCTAAATTTAAAGTAAGTTTTGTGATTATAATTGCACATACATCCAACCAGGCTCTTATGTAAATTCCATAAATGAATAAATAAGCTTCTGATATTTTTTCTTAAAAACATATGTGCTGAAAAGTGTCTGAAAATAGGATGTACTTAGCAAATATGAAATATGTCTTTAAAACTACATTGACTAATATTTAGAAATGTAATATTTAATGATTTTAACTAGGCATACATTTATTCATATGTCTAATTCTGATAACTTTGTGGTATCATTATCATCGCCTCTTTATAATTTAACTTCCAAGTAGTTAAACAACTTGTCAAAAAATTCAGAGATAGTGCATAGAAGAGCTGTATCTGAATCCAAATTTATGTTTCTATTAAGCTAATAAAAGTCATATTTGTACTAAACTGTCTCTCATGATAAATGAGTTAGAAAACATTAATTTATGAAAATTTTGCAAACTGTATTTTCTCTGTGTGTGAGTTTTTAAATTAACAAAGTGTTTTTTTTTTTTTTTTTGACAGAGTCTCATTCTGTTGCCAGGCTGGAGTGCAGTGGTACAATCTCAGCTCACTGCAACCTCCACCTACCGGATTCAAGCGATTCTCCTGCCTCAGCCTCCCAAGTATACGGAACTACAGGCACATGCCACCACGCCCGCTAGTTTTTATATTTTTAGTAGAGACAGGGTTTCATCATGTAGGCTAGGATAGTCTTGATCTCTTGACCTCATGATCTGCCTGCCTCAGCCTCCCAAAGTGATGGGGTTACAGATGTGAGCCACTGCAGCCAGCCTTAACAAAGTGTTTCTTAAATCCAGATACCGAACAAATGACCAAGATGGCCAAAAAAATTGTTTTTTTTTTCCCTTTTTTTATAGATGGAGTCTTACTCTCTGTCACCCAAGCTGGAGTGCAGTTGCAACATCTCTGACCAAGAAAATTCTAAGGATGAAGACATAGTATAGAAGTACTGAAGAAGAGTTGGGAAATAGCTCACCACTGCAGAATCAAAGGATCAGAAATGAAAATATATAAAGAGGTAGCTTTGCAGATTACTGAAAAGAGAGTGAACTTTCTCAATAAAGGGTGCTGTACACTGGATGACCTTGTGGATACATTAAAGAACTAAACATAAATATCCAGAAAATAGGGGAACATTGGGAACATAGGAAATTCCCAAGAAACAAAAACACACGAAATATAGACCACTTTCGCTATATGAAATAACAATTTACAAACTACTTCATAAAATACCATCAAATTTGAAAACAGTCCTGAGAATATAAGCAGATGTATGCAGTCCATATAACACTTTTGGAGAGAGTTTCTTTTTCCCCTAGAATAAACAGATCTACTGAACCTGTTTGAAGACATCAAAAGAACTTCAGTGTGCTTATATTCCAATAATTGAATTTTTAAAATAATATAAAATAATAGGAAAACTAAGTAAAAAAACAGTACCAAACTATCTAAAAGAAAGGGGCAAGAGCTTTCTTCTGCATGCAAACATCCTTGAAGACTAGATCCTGGACTCATGGTGTCATTTTGTTTTGTTTGACTTTAAAAGAAAAAAAAAAGCTTACCAACCATCTAAGAATCTCCAGGGTATATAGCGCCTTAAGATAACCTCGTGATTGATTGTTCCAATGTTTAGATTGAGTTATTCTTTTTTAAACTGAAAATGTTGAAGACTGTAAGTAAATGAATAAATAAGGAAGCTAACAAGCAGACTTGTGTTCTTGGAATGGAGCCACATTTTCTTCCCCATTTGCAGGGTCTGCATTCCTTTTCTCAAATTCAAAATACTGGCAGAGTTTCCTGTCTCATGACCATCCTCACCGTTCTTGTATAGCCTACTGCTATGATCTATCTGGCATAATCAACACGTTTGGAAGAGTCTCTGGAACAAATCAGATGCTCATTGACTGTTTTTACTCAATGAATGGATCTGTGATGAAGACTGCCTCCTTACTGCATCTTACTATATTTTTCAGGTACCATATTCTACTTGTTGAAATTCATTTCATGGCGAATCTGCAACAGTCACTGTCTCCCAGTTTCTGCCTTGCTTAATATGAGTAGGCCAACATTCACATCGTTTTCCAATACTAATTTTACCCACTGCAAAGAAAATCAACCGGATTCAGTTTGCACAATGTATATTTTTAAAGTGACTACTTTGTGTCATGCAGAATCCACTGGTTTTCAATACTGAAGATCCATTCCACTGCAGAACTGGCATGTTGACAAAACTTTTAAGATAACAATTAATGTGCAGTTTGTTAATGGAAACAAAACAAAATAAAACAAATTTAGATTTTCATTAAACTTCCCAGATTGCAGTGATTTGTAGATAAAATCAAGCTTATAGAAGATAATTCAGCAGTATGTTTGTTAAGATTAGTAAAAAAACTTTGTAGCCTACATATATAACACAATGACTAATTTTAGAAATGAGAGATTTTTACGGCTTTCATTATGTATGTATGTAGGTATTTATTTAGAGACAGGGTATCTATCACCCACTCTGGAGTAGGGTAGTTCAATCTTGGCTCACTGAAACCTTGAACTCCTAGCCTCAAGTGATCTTCCCACCTCAGCCTCCCAAAGTGCTGGGATTGTAGGCATAAGCCACCATATATACAGCCTATATTTTATATGAAAAAATATACAGTGAAATATAATTATCATGAATACAGTTTAACTGCAAAAAGAATACACTGAAAAGAATAAACAAGTATCAGTAATAGTCAAATCTTTTTTTTAATTGGTCATCTAAAGGCAGAATTTTTTCTCAAAGCATCATCCAAAACAACAAGAAGCCATATATTTCACTTATCTTCACCATTGCTTATAATTTTCTCTCTGCTTCTGACCAATATTGCAGAAAATGCCTTAAAAACTAGGTTCAAGACCTGTCTTCTCATTCCAAGTAGAGTATGTAAATGGGTTGATAAATTCAATTATGTAATAAATTAATGCTTAATTAAAATTCTTGAATAAATGACTGAATGACTAAAGTGACAGGAGTCTGTGGCTGGCAGAAATGTCTGGAATCTATCAGGGTCTACCGATAGTTTTTCAGGATAGTTACTACTGTTCTGTATTTAGGATTATAAAACTCATTTTGGAAGTAGGGAAAATGAGACAAATTATTAAATAACAATAAAATATCCAGTCTGAGGACTAGATAAATAAGAAAGAAGTTAGAAAAAAAATTTAAAATTCCACTTTGTCCATTCAATAATTTTTAAAAAATACCTATGCTATGCTAAGCTTACTCCTTTTAAATTTATTGTTCTTCATTATTCTACATATAGCTACATTTCCAATTCCTAGAAACATAAAACTCCCAGGATTGACCCAGGAAGTAACAGAAATCCTGAACATATCAATAATGAGCAATGAAATTTAATCAGTAATTTAAATAAAAACACCTACCCATCTAAAAAAAAGCCTTGGGTCAGATGGATTCACAGCTGAATTCTATCAGATGTACAAAGAAGAACACTATCAATCATTCTAAAATGATTCCAAAAATCGAGGAGAAATTCCTTCCTATCTCATTCTATGAAACCATTATAATCATGATACCAAAACCTGGCAAAAACACAGCAACAACAAAAAAAAAAAAAAAGAGAGAAAACTGTAGGCCATTATCTCTGATGACCATAGATATAAAAATCCTCATTAAAATATGAGCAAACCTAAATCCAGCAGTACATCAAAAAGTTAACTGACCATTATAACTGGGTTATATTCCTGGGATGCAAGGATGGTTCAACATTTACAAATTAATAAATGGGATGCACCACATAAACAAATATAGATGAAAACCATATGATCATCTCAACAGACACAGAAAAAGCATTTGATAAAACTCAGCATCCCATCATGATAACAATCCTCAAAAACTAGGCATCAAAAGAACATGCCTCAAAATAATAAAAGCCATCTATGACAAACCCACAGTCAACATCATACTGAATAGGCAAAAGCTGGAAACACAACCCCTAAGAACTGAAACAAGACAAGGATGTCCACTCTGATCACTCCTATTTAACACAGCACTGGCAGTCCTAGACAGAACAATCGGGCAAGAAAAAGAAATAAAAAGCATCCAAATAGGAAAAGAGAAAGGCAAAGTATCTCTCTTTCCTGATGATACAATTCTACACCTAGAAAAATCCTAAAGATTCCACCAAAAGATTACTAAACCTGATAAATAAGTAGAGCAAAGGCTCAGGATACAAAATCAACATACAAAAATAAGCAGTGTTTCTAAACAACAGTAATGTTGAAGCTGAAGGCCATGTCAAGAACTCAATCCTATTTACAATGGCCCCAAACACACACACACACACACACACACGAAATACCTAGGAGGTGGAAAAAAAACAGTTCTGAAAGAAATCACAGATGACACAAATAAAAAAGCATTCCATGCTCATGGGATGAAGGAATCAATGTAATTTAAATGTCAATATTACTCAAAGCAATCTACACAATTACTATCAAATTACCAACATCATTTTTTCACACAATTGGAAAAAATACTATTCTAAAATTCATATGGAACCCTACCCCCTCAAAAAAAAAACAGCCCAAATACCCAAAGCAATCCTAAGAAAAGAATAAACCCAGAGACGTTATATTACCTGATTTTAAGCATACTACAAAGCTACAGTAAACAAAGCAGAATATTGTTAAAAAAAAAAGTAGACCAAGCAATGGGACAGAATAAAGAATCCTGAATAAAGTCACACACACCTACAACCAATTGATCTTCAACAAAGTTGACAAAAATAAACAATGGAGAATGAAATCCCAATTCAATAAATCCTCCTTTGAAAACTGGCTAACCACATGCAAAAGAATGAACCTGGAACCCTACCTCCCACTATATACAAAAATTAACTGAAGATTGACTAAAGAATTAAATATAAGAAAAATTACACTTCTCAGAAGACAGATAAGCAGCCAACAAACATGTTACAAAATGTTTAACATCTCCAATTATCAGAGACACAAATCAAAACCACAATGAGATACCATATCACACCAGTCAGAATGGCCATTATTAAAAGTCAAAAAGTCACTGATGTTGGCTAGGTTGCAGGGAAAGGAATACTTACACATTGCTGGTGGGAATGCAAATTAGTTCACAGCCTGTGGAAAACTGTTTGTATACTTCTCAAATAACTAAAAATATAACTAACAATCAATACAGTAAAGCCATTACTGAGTATATGCCCAAAGGAAAATAAATTATTCTACCAAAAAGACCCATGCACCTGTCTGTTCCTTGCAGCACCATTCACAATAGCAAAGACATGCACCTACGTGCAGATGAATGATGGATTGTATAAAGAAATGTTGGTACATATACACTATGGAATACTATGCAGCTATATAAAAGAATGAAATCAAGGTCTCAGCAGCAACGTGGATGCAGCTATGTACAGTCAGATTGTAAGTTGGAATTCCAAGTGAATTAACATTCATTTAGAAACAGAAAGTCAAATATTGCATGTTCCCACTTATAAGCAGAAGCTAAATACTGGATTCACACAGACATAAAGATAGGAAGAACAGACAATGGAAACTCCAAAGGGAAGGAGGAAGGGAGAGGGGCAAGAGTTGAAAAACTTCCTATGGGGTATTGTGTTTACTATTTGGGTGATAGTAACAACAGAAATCCAAACCTTAGCATTATGTAATATACCTTTGTAACAATCCTGCACATGTTTGTGCAGATATAAAATAAAAACTAAAAGAAAATATAGTTACATTTAAAAATAAATTTCAACCGATCTTAAAATAGCCTAAAGATGTATTCTATTTTTAAAATAAATTTTATATGGAATTTTGATCATCAGAGCTGCTTAGAATATAGTTTTAAAAGTGTCCACATGTGCAGAAGGTACATGCCATATACTAGCACCTAATCAACCTATTTACAGCTTCTCTTTTACTTTAAGATAACAAATACAGAAAAAAAAAAACCAACAAATTTTACAAGATTAACACAGGCCAATTCAATTATATTAATATCTCAGGTTAAATGTTGACTGTATTTATGCCAGATATGAGTTTCTCCTTAAAGGCTAATCTTGGTGCACTTTGTTTCTACTAACAAATTTTAATTTTATGGTGTGGGTTTTCAGATAATGTTGCTCTGATGGGAATATTCTGTTCAAACAGGTCTCTGCTCAAAGGAGATAAATGAATCATAGTCACAAGTTACATTCTTGAATATACAGTGTCTTTTACATATTAAAACAGTATTTTCAAATATGAGGAAGAACAGGAGAATTTTCTTGTATTTATTTTTGATCTTTGACTTGAAACATGCTCTACTAATTTTTATCATTTCATTTGCTTGTCTGAATTTCATTTTTTCCTCTTAGATACCAGTTGCTATTTCAGCACAAGTAATATATTCAAAAATTTATATAAATTAAAAGGACACAAAAGTTGAAGTAATTTAAAACCCTGTATTATCCCGCAAGATTTATAATGTACCTCTGTTCAGTGTCACCTATAAAAGGCCATGGTAATGAATCAAGGAATCAGAAGTCTAGCTCTTTAAATTTAAAATTTGCCAGATATAATTTTTGTGGCTTGTGGAAAGTTTAAGTTTAAACTTGAGAAAGAGAACATTATAAAATTAGAAATGGTTTGAATAGCCAACTGCCAATATACTACTACCATATGTAGGTACCTCATTGAGCTTCAGAGGTCCTTGCCCCTGCAACTTACAACCTAGCTATGCACATCTTCTTGCAATCTTATATAGTAATAGTCTCAAAGAGAGACCTTATTCAGTTCTTCATGATGATTCTGGATATCTGAGATTCTCAGGCAGAAATTCTTCAGCCAGAAAAAAAAGCAATGGTTTAATAGACCACATTGAACAGACAAGTTGAAAATATGCATACATTCTCATCCAGTTATGTTTATTCCTAATAGAACATGACATGTTTACATCAGTGGATATGCACAATAATCCAAAACAGTATTATCTGTTAAAGTCTACAACTGCATACAACCCAAATGTGTGTTATATGTGAAAGAAAGCTAATTGTGATGCATTTATACACTAAACAGAAATGAACTACACATGCGACCACATATATGAATACTGTAAGCATTTTGTAAGGTTAAACCAATTTAGACACCAAATAATACACCTTTTGCTTCCACATATACTATCCAACAGATCCAAAACTAAACCATAGTGTGCCAACATACATAAACAGCTGGTAAGCTGTACTTTTAAGGTTTGTCAGTGTTTCCACATGGGTGCCACATTTTGTAAAAATATTTATTAAAGATTTGTTTAAAAGAGTGAAATACTGAAAGGTGCTGACAAGCTCTATTATATATATGAGTTGTGTTCACTTATGGCCATATTTTACTGAAGTTACAATATTGCCAGGGTATGCTATATCAGTTAATAATATAAGCCTGAAGATAAAATGTGTTAAATGATAAGGAAACAAGTATATCATATAATCAAGAACCCAGAGAACAGGTAAGTTTCATGGTTGATTTATTTGATGGCTCATTATTTTCACTGGTCTTTCAAGTTCTTTTGGTTTCTGTACCCTCTCATCCAGTGTGAGATGACAAATCCCCTAGAAAATTGGGCCCATTTTGGCCTTTCTGTGCATATTCTTTTAGAATCGATTATTTCATTATTCAAAGTTGTACTTATCCACACAAAAGGGATGTAAAGTAAAATTTTATAATCCAAAACTTTAACATCCAGTTATTGCTTCTAACTCCTCATGATGGTAACTCCACATCAAGGATTCATGATACGTATTACACTGACTCTCATCCAACAGAACATTATCTACTTGCAACAGACCACCTGGCAACTAAAATGTCTCATTTGTTTAAAAAAGCCTGAAAATACTGGAATTACCTAGTGAAGTTTGTTTTAGTGTAGGTGCATGCAATAAACATCTGTTACAAAAGTTCATATGATTTCCTGAGGGACATACATGACAAGGAACACTTGACATGGCAATGAATACTTTATCTTTGGTCAGCTAATTTATTTATTTGGTATTCTCTGGTTTGAAAGTCTAAGAAGTGTCATTATTTTCTGATTTGATTTGGGACTGAGAGGACTGTCTTTTTGGATACGATACCTCATTATATATTTTCTGATATATTTATATCAGATGATATATATATATTTTATATATATATATTTTTTCTGAGAGAGTTTGGAATTATTTGGATTGGTTTTGCCATTCAAAAGTCAAAAGGATATTTATTACTGGGCAACATTTTGATTTTTTTCAGCAATATAGCTCCCTTAAAATAAAGAATTCCCTAACACATAGTGTCAACACTAAGAAGGATATGGAGGGTTACCATAATATGGGGCTAGCCTGGAGTGGGATAAGAAAGGGACCCACACCAAAGTACAGCATAGCATAGGGTGTCAGAGCTCAGTCAGTTCAGAGGGTTTACACGTAGGAGGCTGGTCTGTGCAGGGTGTCAGAACATCCTTAAGTGAAGAAGATGTTTAAAGGGGAGCATCAGTTTAGCATAGGTTGTCAGTTCAAGAGGAGTAAAGAGTATGTCTATAAAGAAAGGGAGCTAAATAAAACAATTAAAAAATGGTTGGACATAGGGGATAAGATGGGCTGAATTGTGCTCTCCCCTATTCCTTTGTTAAAGTCATAACCCCTAGCACCTTAGAATGTCATAGTATTCAGACATAGGGTCTTTATATAGATGGAAGTCAATGTAAAGTCATCAGGGTCGTCCCTAGTCTAATAAGACTGATATCCTTTTAAGAAATTTGGACACAGACATGCATGAGGGAAGACAATGTGAAAACACAGGGAACAGGCAGCCTTGTACAAGCCAAGGAGAGAGGCCAGGAACAGATCCTTCCCCCACAGCCCTCAGAAGAAACCAACCTTGATGACACCTTGAGTCTTGGACTTCTAGCTTTCAGAACTGTGCAAAACTAAGTTGCTGTTGGTCAAGCCAACTGATTTATGGTATTTGATTATGGCATCCTTAGAAACTTAACATAGGAGTAGTAGTCAAGCAAGAAAATATATTAAGGATTATGGGGATCAAGTTTCTCACAGTCACATAAGGAAGTTATAGATAGGGGAAGGCAATACTAAAACCTGATAGTTTGTATTTGAATTCAAAAGGACAGTATGAATTTGCATACTTCTGTGTATATCTTCTGTCCAGTATTCTGTCCAGGCCTGCAAACAGCAGCATCACACATACAATCTACAACTCAGTTATTCGATATAACCTTCCTCTAAAAAATTAAACAATCTTGGGTTCTTTAGAGTATTGTGTGATTTGAGTTCAGTGTCAGAAGAAGAACATAACGAATTTGAAATAATGGTTGTAAACCAGAAAGTGAACAATTACTTAAAGAAGGATGGGGACATGCCAAAAAGATACAAGAGTCAGCTTGAAGATATTCTCACCAGCCAAATCTGGTACAATCTGAGCATCACCATAGGAAATGATGGGGCTATTACCACTTTAACAATGAGAAAGTTGTAAGCCATGAAGAGCATAAATAAATAAAGTGAAAATTGAATAATGAAAGAGATATTTACAAAGTTTCAAAGTACTTCTCCACAAAACATTTTAAAATACAAATGGAAACTAAGTAGCTCTATAATCAAGATGCCTGGCAGGCATTATCTTAAACAAGTAATCATTCCTAATAGGAGGAATTAGAAATATGTAACACCTTATAGGATGAAATAATACAGCAGTGATTCTGTTGTGATATTTCTGCCAATGATGTTATTATCTGGATCTAATCTTAAAGAAACATTGTACAAACCCTTGTTGAAGGAGACATTTATAAACAATTGTCCTGTAATCTTCAAAAGTGTGAAAGTTATAACAGGCAACCAAAGACTTAAGTGATTTAACAGATGTAAAGCTTAATTTCCTGTGCCTGTTCTGGTACATATTTTCCAAATAAATGATGGGTATTAGTAATGTATGTTGTGTTAAAGGATATGAAATTTACAGAATATATTATTTTGCATATTGTATTATTATAACATATCTAGATTTCTCTTCAAAATTATATTTTGCCTTTTCTGAAGAATCAAAAAGCAACTCTAAGATCATACTTCTTTTGGGGTTTTCAAGAAGCGAATACAGTATATGGTTTCTCACTTTTATGAAAACACATTTTTATTCTGATAACATTTCACTTTATGAAGCTCACTCAATTATAAATATTTTAAAATTTAATTTTGGTGAGAATACAGCATAAAATCTGCCCCTTTAACAAAATCTTAAATGCACAATATAGTAATGTTATCTAAAGATAAATTTCAGTATCAGATTCAATTTAGGAAATGGAATTGTTTGGGCTGTGTTTTAATTACGCTTTTGAAAAAGCTTGAAAAAGGTAAAAATATAAGGATACTTGCTCACAACATAAAAGCATGAGTTCAGATATAATAAATCAGTAGTATTTTTAATATTAAAAGTTATCAGTGATTTGGGCAGAAAATAGAAAAGAAGGCTAACCATGACACAATAACAGAATAACTAAAACCACCCCTTCTGTTGCCAGTGCATGGTGTGTGACCTATTATGAAGTCACTTAATTATCTGGGAAAAATTAAACAGAGTAGCTAAGAGGTGGCATTTCAGTGATCTAAAAGCAGAGCTACTATAAAAGATATTTCTTGTATATGAGTTGCAGTGGCTAGAAGAATCAGGCTTTAAATATGTTGATTTGTTACAATAATAAAGGTTTTTCACTATTAATTGAAGTCTAAAGTGTAACTAAAATAATTATTTCAGACATAATATTTAATTAAACAGAATTAGCAATATATGGATGTTATCAGAAATACTAAATATTAATTAAAAATAAGGTAGAATACTTCACTTTATATTTGATTTACTACATATGTAATCACTTTGATATATGTCTGAAAATAGAATTTTACAATTATAAGAAACAAAAAGGAAACTGTATTTAAAAGCTATTTTAATTCCATGCACCAACCATCCCACTACTCACTTATACACAGGAGAGTGGAAAGTGCATCTTCAGGGTGTGAATGACTGCAAACTCATAATTGATTCATTATTTTTCCTCAAAATCAGTTTCAATGGTCATATAAAAATGAGATTATGTTTTCCAATGTGCTAAAAAGTCAAGTCCAGGAGGAGTTGAACTGAGTATTAGCTATTTAATTACCATTTAGGGCCTTTCAAAACATATTAGTAATTTTAAAATACAATAATATATATAAACTATAAAAATAATATACTAAACCTTTATTTAAAATATGTCTATTTTCCTTGACAATTTAAGTAAATTACAATATTTTATTAAGAGGTCTTCAGTAATGTATGTAGCATGCAAATGATATGTCCAGCCATTTTAAGAGTCTAGGTCAGTGATCTCTCAAAATTTTTGTATATTTTTAATTATTTTTCCAAGAATTATTTTTTGAATTAAAAAAATGCCTAAAATTAAACTAAAATGTAAGATGGATTAAAATAAGAAATTGCTTTGTGGTCTCCAAGAAGTATATGTTGAAAATTAAAAGTAGTTTGTGGCAGAAGAGTGAATCCCCTGTAGAATTACTAACATATCACTACTAACAATGTCCAATTCAGCGCTCCCACTTTTATAATATCATTGCATATTTTCCGATTAATTTGGGTGTCTTCTAATACATAACATCCATTATACCTGGTTTCTACAGCAACCTTATCTGACACTTATATAGTGGATTGGATTTTTCCCTTAGTGATTCTTTTCTCACAAACACAGAGAATTTCCTATAATACCAGGACTTTCACTAATATCCACTTTTTTTTTTTATAAAAATAGAATATAAAAACAAATTCTACAAAATGCATTTAGACGTTAATTTATATTATTCTAAAAATGATAAATTTGTTTTAGAATACTTAATGATTTTTGATCCCAAGTAGCCAGTCCCTTTCACATCTTCACTTCCATGATTAATGTTGTGTTATTGCTATTGAGAGTTTAAATTACAAGTTTCTAAACCCAGAGAAAGATACTCCCCAAAAATATGAGAAAAAGAAGTATGATCATGCATGGAAAATAGTTTTTGAGGAATTTAAGTGAGGAAGTGAAGGAATTGGGTATAGTGGGTCACTCCGTAATCCCAACACTTTGTGAAGACAAAGTGGGAGAATTGCTTGAGCCCAGGAGTTCCAGACCCACCTGGGCAAAAAAGCAAGGCTGTGTGTCTAGAAAAAAATACAAAAATCAGCCAGGGGGGATGGCTCCTGACTTTAGTCCCAGCTACTGTAGAGGCTGAGATGGGAGAATAACTTGAGCCCAGGCGTTCTAGGTTGTAATGGGTTATGATCATGCCACTACACTCCAGCCTGAGTGAGAAAAACCATCAGAAAGAATGAAAAGAAAGAAAGGAAAGGGAAAGGGAAAGGGAAGGAAGGAAATGATGTAGTTTATCCTTGAAATTCATAACTGTATGCCTTTCAATAATTATTTCAATATCCCTAAGGTTTAATTGGTCAATTACTGCCTGTATCAACATGCAACATGATGCAAATTAGAATGATGATATAGTATGCCATTAATGGATATTGACAATCCTATACATACATTTACATATACATATATTCATATGTGTGAATGCACACTACATTAATAGGTAGATATACTAGACCATTCCTATAAGATGAGCAAAGCAAATAAGCTAGAGATAAATATAAAGTGTTATGTGTGTGTAATGGTAATGCTCAAATGAGCTCTAATGTTCCAGATAAGGTTACCCAATTCAATTGTAATAAATGTGCTTAGAATGAATCTTACCTAGAATGAGGTTGATGCTTGCCCCTAGGAAACCAACAAATCTGATGTCCTCATAATTTTATCATGTCTTCTCTAAATATTTTATAAGCAATTGCTTGAACAAAAATAATAAGAACTCTGTATGTCTTTTAACACCAGCATATTGGCCTTTACCTTGTATATCTGGTATAACTGAAACTCAGCAGTCTGTGACATACTTAGGCTATATATCCAGTGTAACTTAATGAGGTCACATTAACCTTAATGTGCATGTTATAACAGGTTAAGCCCTCATTCTACCTGACTGCACAAAGTTCTGACTTTTAGCAATTTATCCTACCCAAGTGTCATAGACCTCTCCTGTGGATGCTTTTTTTTCAGCCCACTAATCTTTCCTGGCTCTTATTTAACTAACAAGCTAGCTCTCTGGATCTGTAATGTTCTATCTAGGTTCAATTGGTGGCTCTTATGCTACAAATAAAGATAACCATTACATGGTTAATCAGAAAACCCGAAGTCAAAGAAAATATTTGATACTACATCACGGGAAGTACAATAAAGTCAAGAACTCCTATAGAGTGAATGAATTTCTTATTGTCATATGCATAGTAGAAAGCAGCTTTTTATCCTTCAAAAAATGATGTTCATATTATAGAACTTCTATCAGTGCTGCGGACAACTTAGAGAGGACAGAGTATCAGGATACTAGTGCTGAGAGAGAATTAGAAAAGTCACGCCCTGGTTCAGAGACAAAAGAGATTTTTATAGATCTTTTTTTAAAAGATCAAACTATCTTATTCTCCAGAATTGTGTCTGTGTGTGTGCACCATTGCACATGTGCATGTCTGAACACATTAGGGACATAACTGAAAGTGTTTTATAGGTACAATCAAAGAAAACAGACCTACCTTTGAGACATCAAGAACTGCTGTTGGGGGTTAAAAAATGATAATAGACAACATCAGGAGGCAAAACCCAATTTTTATACAAACTAGAAGAATATGAGATAGAAAAATATTGCATAATATAATGCTATGTGTTAGATCTAAACATGACCTGTCTTACACCAGATTATGCAATTATACTAATTCTTGTTTGCACTTGTTCACATTTCTTAATTTCCTATCACTGCCATGCCTGCCTTCAAGAAGAATGCATTTCCCCACCCCACTGATTCTGAGCAAGCCACATAATTTGTTTCAGCTAAATTCCTGCAAATGAATATAATGTATTACATGTCCAAACTATAATTTTAAATGTCACTGCATGGTTTGAATTGGCACCGCCACCCAAATCCATTCTTAAGTGCTGGTCTTCTGCTATGATAATAACATGAGAAGAATTGTGGAACTGAGTCAGGCCCAAGCAAATGTGGAGCTGACCTTGATTGAGAGAAGTTACCAATCAAGTTCAGTAGAGCCAAGCCCAACTCATGCTATCCATCCTCAAAGAATAAACCACCACTGTTTTTAGCCACAAAGATTTTGTGGGGTTTTTTAAGTTGCTGTAACAGAAGCTAATTACTATGCCTTAAAAGATATGCTGGAAGTAAGTCTGAGTACTCTGCTTTTTAAAAATTTAAGTTTTTATATATGTAGTTATTCTATTTGCTGTATCTAATTGTTGCTGTTTAGAAATATCATTTAGCACAACAACTCATTAGTTATTTCAACATTCTGGTTTACAACATGTTTATATGTTGGTACTTTTTTTTTCTGGTTTGTTTTCTTTGGTTTGTCAAGGTAGTGCCAAAGAAACAAGTTAAGAAATCCCTCCATGCATTATTAAGGAAGGAATTATAAAACCACAAAACTCAAGTAATGATTTGCATTCAAGATTTTAATGCCACAGTTAAGCAGGCCAAGTTGGAAATCTTTGCAATACAACGGACTCAGTAAGAGTTGATTAGCTGTATTTGAAATATCCTATACTACACACCATTAAACATTCAATCTCAAATTATATTGTACCTTTACTGTTCCTTTCCCTAAATCACTATTGCCTTTTCTTTTAAAATATGGTAGTGTTTAATGACTCCCTTCTCTATAGAGGTGATATTTAAATCAAGAGAAAACAGAATAAAGCAGAAAAAGGGTTAGTCCTTTGAGGTGCTGAATTTTCTAAATCCCTAAATATTATGCACCAGAGAAAATAAAAACAATTTCTAATATAGCCTGTTTGTACACCAGTTACTGGAAAAAACTCCTAAAGCACCAATATATTAGAAATAATATAATGTTATTTGATTGAACAACTGGAAAAATTATATTTTTCTAATATATATAAGTGTATGTTGCATTATTTGTACATGAATGAGATGTACAATGTAGTTCGTGTTATTTGACATATAAGATGAATCTAAAGCAGCCAATGTTTCTACACAAATAAGGTTCAGTTTTAGGTATTACTAGCACTAAGCTTACTAATGATTTCTGAAATAACTAAATAAAATTGCTCCCCCCACAAAAGTCCAAACCTAAAAAAAAAGTGAAAAATTAAAGAAAAATACACAGAACAGGAAAAGATATATTTGAATGTAAACTTCTTTCTGAAATTGTGTATTTGATAGTGTGTGTCTGTGTGTATATTATCTTCTGCCATTGTTCCCTGAGGAAAACAAACTATACGTGAAGGTGGATTAAAGGTTTGTCAATCACATCATAGGTGACCTCAAGGGCTAATAATGTTATATATATATATATATATCATTACTTTGAAGAAGAAAAAATTGGGGGTTTAAAAATATTACAGTTAATTGCTTTATGATGCTTTGTCTTGTTTTGTTTGTGTTTTTGTTTCTTTCCTTTGTATATAACCTCAGGGCTTTATATAGTTTCCTTAGCTATGAGTTTACATATTTGATCTATTTTTCTTCCAAATGTTTTGCTTTCTGTGTTAACTTTTATCAATCTATATTTAGCTTGGTCTGTAAATAGTAAAAGTGCCAAGTAAACTATCTTAAAGAAGAATGATGAAAAGTGGACCTGAAAACTGGGGAGAAAAGGAAACAATTTTCACCATTTGTAGTCATTCCAGCAATATAGTATTTTAGTAACAAAATAGATAAGCTGTTCTCTGAAATGACAGCATATAGAAATATCACTTATAGAAACTAATAGATCTTTGAATATTGTTATGGCTTTATAGTCTAGATTTAAAAAAAATATTTATAAGAAAATAAAAACATGTTCAGATACTTAAAGGTCACATAATATGTTACTTGTTTGATGAGTATCAAAAAGTTATCCTCCTTTTCATGGAAGCCTTATATGGTTTGGCTGTGCCCCCACCCAAATCTCATCTTTTATTGTAGTTTTCATAATCCACACATGTTGTGGGAGGAACTTGGTGGAAAGTGATTGCATCATTGGAGAGGTTCCCCCATGTTGTTCTTGTGATACTGAGTTCTCACGAGATTTGATGGTTTTATAAGTATCTGGCATTTTCCCTCCTGGAACTTCTCTTTCCTGCTGCCTTGTGAAGAAGGATGTGTTTACTTACCTTTCCACCATGATTGTAAGTTTCCTATGGCCTCCCCAGTTATTGATAACAAGGTAAACTGATAACAAGGTAGTGGGGTGTTGATGTAAAAAACTTAAAATGTGGAAGCAAATTTGGAACTGGGTAACATGCAGAGGTAGGAACAGATTGGAGAACTCAGAAGAAGACAGCAAGATGTGGGAATGTTTGAAACTTCCTAGAGATTTGTTGAATGGCTTTGTCCAAACTGCTGATAGTAATATGGACAATTAAGTCCAGGTGGAGGTGGTCTCGGATGGAGATAAGGCAATTGTTTGGAAATGTAGTAAGGGTCACTGTTGCTATGCTTTAGCAATGAGACTGACCACATTTTGCCCCTGCCCTAGAGATCTGTGGAACTTTGAAATTGAAAGGGATAATTTAGGGTATCTGGCAAAAAAAAATTTCAAAGCTAAAAGGATTCAAGAGGAAGCAGAGTATAAAAGTTTGAAAAATTTGCAGCCTGACAATGCTATGGAAAAGAAAACATATTTTCTGGATAGAAATTCAATCCTGCTGTAGAAATGTGCATATATACTGAGGAACCAAATGTTAATCACCAAGACAATGGGTAAAATGTCTCCAGGGCATGTCAGAGACCTTCACAGCAACCCTTCCCATCACAGGCCTGGAGGCCTAAGAGGGAAAAATGGTTATGTGGGACAGGGACAGGTAACTCTACTCTGTGCAACCTCAGGACATAGTGTCCTGCATCCCAGCTCCTACAGCTCCAGCTGTGGCTAAAACGGTTCAAATTCCAGCTTGGGCCATTGCTTCAGAAGGTACAGGCCCCAAGCCTTGGTGGCTTACATCTCGTGTTGGGTCTGCAGGTATATAGAAATCAAGAATTGAGGTTTGGGGACCTCTGCCTAGATTTCAGAGGATGTATGGGAATGCCTGGATGTCCAGGCAGAAGTCTGCTGCATAGGTGGGGCTCTCATGGAGAACCTCTGCTAGGTCAGTACAGAAGGGGATTATGGGGTTAGAGCCCCCACACAGAGTCCACACTAGGACACTGCTTAGTGAAACTTTGAGAAGAGGACCAAAATTATCCAGACCCCAGAAGGGTAGATCCACTGACAGCTTGTACTGTGTACCTGGAAAAGCTATAGACACTCAATATTAGTCCATGGAAACAGCTAGGAGTGGGGCTGTACCCTGCAAAGTGTAGGATACACTCAAGGCTGTGGGAGCTCACCTCTTGCATTAGCATGACCTGGATGTGAGACATGAAGTCAAAGGAGAATATTTTGAAACTTTAATGTTTAATGACAGCCCTATTGGATTTTGTACTTGCATGGAGCCTGTAGCCCCTTTGTTTTGCCTTTTTCTCCCATTTGGAATGGGTGTATGATATGGATTGAATTTTTCTCCACCCAAATCTAATCTTGAATTAGTTATCATTATCCATACATGTTGTCAGAGAGAACTGGCAGGAGGTAATTGAATCATGGGGGCAGTTACCCAATGCTATTCTTGTTACAGTGAGTAAGTACACAGGAAATCTTACGGTTCCATAATGGGCTTCCCACTTTGCTCGTTTCTCACTTCCTTTTCTTTCTGCCACTATGTGAATGACATGTTTGCTTTCCGTTCCACCATGATTGTAAGTTTCCTGAGGTTTTTCCAGCCATGCTGAACTATGACTCACTTAAAGCACTTTCCTTTATAAATTACTGTCTCATGTATGACTTTATTAGCAGCATGAGAATGGACTAATACAATGTGTTTACCTAATACCCGTACCCCCATTGTATCTAGGAAGTAACTCACTTGCTTTTAATTTACAGGCTCTTAGATGGAAGGGACTTGCCTTGTCTCAGATGAGACTTTGGACTTGGACTCCTGACTTAATGTTGGAATGAGTTAAGACTTTGGGGGACTGTTGAGAAGGCATGATTTTGTTTTGAAATGTTAGGTTATGAGATTTGAGAGGGTCCACAGGTGGAATTATGTGGTTTGGCCATGCCCCACCCAAATCCGATCTTGAATTTTAGTTACCATAATCCCCACATATCATGGAAGGGATCTGGTGGGAAGTGATTGGATCATGGAGGGAATTTCCCCAATGCTATTTTCATGATAATGAATGAGTCCTCATGAGATCTGATGGTTTTAGAAGGGGCTTTTCCCCCTTTTCCTCAGCACTTCTCCTTGCTGCTGCCATGTGAGGAAGGACATGTTTGCTTCCCCTTCTGACATTATTGTATGTTTCGCGAGGCTTCCCCAGCCATGTGGAACTGTGAATCAGTTAAACCTCTTTCTGTATAAATTACCCAGTCTTGGGTATTTCTTCATAGCAGTTTGAAAATAGACTAATACATATTATTTTCAATTTAGATATATCTCTTCTTCATTCAGGTATTCTTAAGGAAAACTTGACTAAGTATTTAGGATAACATTATGTATTATTCACTAATTTCATTCACTTTTTAGTGTTTATCAAGGATACACGATGATTTTAAAGTAATTTGTGACACTTCCATTTTTATTTTAATGCTATCTAACTTCCAGTTTCTAGTCAGACATTTAACAAACTTGGAAATCATCAATTGTGTCCCAACCACAAAAAAAAAAGTGCTGAATAAACTAAAGATTCAACTCATTTTGAAACTATTAGAGAATTGAGGCCACAGGTCTAACTACTTCTCCCAAAAGGATATAGACAGATACACATAGAGAACCACAGACCACAGGCTGTTGCTGGAGCAGGCAAATGGTAGGTACATTTAAAGCGTAAGCAAATAATTTCTAGAGACATATATGTCCCACCTTGAGAGATAAAAACTTCCAGGGTGCCCAACATTAGAGAGATCCCCATACTTGTGAGTTTTACCAGCAGGAGTCACACTGAGTCCTTAAGGTGAATATCAGAGAAAAACATCTCTGTGCAGAGAGGGAGTAAAGAAGTAACATTTTCTAATAAGCCCAGACCACTAGGTTCTCCTCAATAAAGGTCTTCCTTCATGGGAAATTATCTTACCAGAACATAACTGACTTGAGTTTTACCAGAGCCTAGTCAGCCTGGGGAAGGGAAATAACCAGCTCCTATCTGTATGTGAATAATTATGACAGTTTTATTCTTAATTGCCAAAAATTAAAAGCAGGTAAAATATGCTTCAATAGGTGAACAGATGAACCAACAAGACACATTCAAATATAAGACATGTTATTCTGTGAAAAAAGTGACAGTCATGAAAAGACATGAACAAACTATAAATGTATACTGCCAAGTAAAAGAAGCAAGTCTAAAATACCACATTATATAATTCTGTCAATATAAAAATTTCAAGGGACAGAGGTAAAGAGGTAAAAAAAACCTTATTCACAATTATTTCAACAGAGTAGACTGAGTTCAACTCTGCTAAAACAAAAGTCAAAAGGAATTGTAAACACAGGTTGTTTGATGGAAAAGTATTGGAAGACAGTAGCAAAGAGGTTGATCAAAGAGCTGTCTTCCAGCACATTGAGTTATTCTTGAGTTTGCAAAGGTTTTTTGCTGTGATTAGGCCCATCTGTGTTTGTTAATCAGCAGGCCCCTTACCCTCCCAAAGAGACTAAGAGATAGAGGTGCAATCCTTTACCATGTTTATATTTGAAACAGATGATACTCAAGTTCTTAATAAGGACATTTCTGGATTGTTAAGGAAGAAGATTTGCATCTACTTCAAAAGGGCAGACAGGCAATTTATAATTACCAGGTTTCTAAAGTAAATGCACTAAGAAAAATAAAGTCAAGGGGCTTATAATAAGGAAAAAGTCTGTCTCAGGTTTAGTTAACTGAGAGTTCTCTGTTGGTCAATTTCAATTATATAAAATTCTAGGAAAGGCAAAACTACTGAAACAGTAGAAAAAAATCACTCGTTGTCAAGACATGTGAGAGGATATGTCAAGGTGGAGCACAGAAAAATTTTAGGTCAGTGAAACAATTCTGTTTTATACCATAATGATGGATACATGATTTTATGCATTTGTGAAAATGCACACAATTGTACAACAGAAGGAATGAACCCTAATTTAAACTAAGGCTTTTAGTTAATAACATACCATACTGGTTGTCAATCGTGCAATGGATTATGCTGATAATAGGGGAAACTGGGAGGTGGGAAGAAAGGATATATATAATAACTCTGCTTTTTGCTCAATTTTTCTGTAAACTTAAAATTGCTTAAAAATAAATTTAATTAAGTATTTTTAAAAATGTTATCACAATTTTCAATATTACTCAGTTGCTTCATGTTGTTATTCTTACATTCTTTTCCTCAAAGCACTATCAGGAGTATTCTAAAGGTTCACCTTATATCATTTGGGATTAAATTATACTTAGATAAAATACAAATTGCATAAAATACTATTAACATAATACCTTTGGAAACATTTTAAAAGTTTTATTTCACACTTTTTTATGCTAGTAATTTAATATAGTCATTTCTTATATTCCATTTAGAAAGTTCCCTTCTAAGTCTCATCTTATATAAATCAACATATTTTTAAATCAAAATTACCTATCATTTCATCAGTTTTAAAAGAAACTATATTATCTTCAATATGCTTCTGTCTACAATTATGAATTGATAAAATCAGAATTATTTTTTCAAGAGTAACCTGAAAACCTTCTCTTCTACTAAACCATAATATAAAATGGCAATCTAAAAAAAATCCTCGATTCTTTTTAATTGTCCTGTTGCATTCACATAGCTACTTATATGCTATAATTATAAAATGTGTTCCACACAAGTCTTCTAGGACAAGTTTTCCCCAAGATTAAAATAAAATTTTAAAGATTCTAATACCCAGATAGATACAAAACATACTTGAAAATTATGTTTGATGACTGACAGCAAAAACAATGTTGTCATGTCACTGCAGCTGTTTTGTGAGAATGACTATCAATATGGTGGTGAGGCGCATTACCAGTAAGACTCTACGCAGATGACAATCTGAAGCTCAAGGGCTACAAAGACAATTCCATGAGGTATTATAAATGTATTGTTAGAGGTTGTTCACGTGTGCTGAAACCAAACACACGTATATCTCCAGAAAGTAAGAATAATAGGCTAAACAATTCACAGTGGTGTTTTCTCTGAACCAGGCTTTTCATTTGGGGTATCCCATTCAGTGTCTTGTTAGAGAAGTGAATTTCTTCACTCTTATAACTATCTCAAGTATAGGTATATTTAGGAGTTGGGGGAAAAAAACTATGCTAAAAAATCCCCTTTTCTTCATTTTTCTAGCTTAGTGTTAAGGCTAAGTGAGACTTCAAAAATAATTTTAGAAAATGCCTATAATTAGTAAAATTTCCACATGTGGATATCTTTTATCCTAAGATTCATTCAAATTGACATATAGTTTTTTTGATTCTCAGCTAATTTCCAATGAAGCAATATATGTATGTCACGCACAAATACAAATACCTATGATATGGGATGGATATAGGGCAGTGTAACTCAAAGATAGGTCTCTGGACAGATGCTAATTTGCAAATTATTGTTGCAAGTCTTTGACAAGTTATTTTTAAAATTTATATCAATTTGAAAAAAGCAGATAATTTTCTTTTTAGTTTTTTGATAAAGTATTTCTGTTAAATATAATGATCAAAAGGTATATTTCTATTTTGCATCTTTTACATATTATTTTTCTAGTATTTCATACTTTTAATATTACTAAAGTAACTATTGGTCATTGGCAACTGATAAATACAGAAAAAAAAACCTTGCTGTTGAGGACATGGTTGTTTACTGGTTAATTTACCTTTCTTAGTCTTGCAGAGTTTTGAAGAACAGAGAGCCTTAAGTTAATTTCCAAAGTTCACATCCCAAATGTCCTCTTCCTTTCTATGAGACACTGGGTGGTTATTAACCTGTGTGTCTCTCATGATGTATGTGTGGCATTTAGCTCTGTGTCTGACATATGCTAAGTGATTAACAAATGTCAGTAACATTTATTACTGTTACTCTCTGAGACAAAGAAAATCTCTCTTATCCCACTTTCTCCCAATAATCCTCCAATTCAGTTCTTCATCCTTCTCTCAGAAAAAAAAAAAACCAATAAAAAGAACAAGAACAAAACTCAAAAGATTTTTCCATAATTAATTTAGAAAACTGTGAGGAGAGGCAAAATTATAAGTTAAGACATCAGCCCGGGGTGTAATAACTTAAAAACTTACAATTCCACATAAAAATAAGACCTTAGCCATGCAGTAATCATGCATTAAACAATTAAACACATATAGTTATCAGACTTTTACATACAGAATTAAAACCTGTCTTTCTCATTTTATTTAAATGGAAACAGGGAAGCTTTCTGATTTTGTTTACTAATTTCTATTCCTGGCACCACAGAGTACATGGTAGGTAGAAGCATCTCAATAAATGTTTAGTAACTAGATAAATAAACAACAAAATAAAGAGAGATGATGGGTTGATAGCCCCTTTTTACATTTTCCCACAGTAGCTCATCTAACTGCAGAAAAAGAAGGGCAGGGGCTGAAATCAGAATACTCTCATTCTGGCAGGTTTTTAAAATACTTTTTATACTGTCATAAAAATTTGTACAAAATGATAACACATCTTCTGGTCAATTAATAATATCTAATTATAACAAAGCAAACCTCTGTGGCTCTAAAACAGTATGCTTAAAGTGTGTTCTACAAACAACCTAAATAATTTTAACTGGGAAATAAATTAAACATTAGTATTCTAAGCCCTTAACATTTGTTAAGTGCTAGTGAGCAGAACTTTATTTTGGAAATGACTTTGCAATTCTTGTTTATAGGGTTTTTTCAACTTCCCACTGCTTTGTTCTCACACACAAAATCATTTTTAATTTTGGAAGTGATTTCAATTTATTTTTTTCCCATATAATCAGACTTTAACAACATCAAACTATGTTTTAAAACACTGTTCATGAAATATTCTTCTTTGAATATTAAGTTTTATGTTGTGATTACTGACATAATTTGATATATGTATCTATACGTTTTGAATATTTTGTCATATTTTTCTTTGCTTCAGTTTTCTTCTTTCTTTCTATCATATTTTGGAACTTTAGTTCTTCTTTTCTTCTGTTTCCTCTGCACTGGTTTTAAAATTGACATTCTACTGTTTTTTTCATTGTTACCATGAATGTTTCATATCTATTCTAAACAAGTATACAATAATTCAGTCATTTAATACTTGTAAATCAAATATTTAAAGATTTAATATTTTAATTACAGCCTCTATCCTCTCATATTTTACATTTATTGAATACATTTCATTGTGTATAGTTGAGGTTTATAACATGATATTATGTGATACATATAGATAGCAAAATGGTTACTAGAGTGAAGTAGATTAACATATCTACCATCTAACTAGTTACATTTTGGTGACAAGAGCAGCTAAACTCTATTTATTTGACAAAACTCTCCAATACAATGCAACCGTATTAACTTTAGTCTTCATGTTGTGCATCAGATATCTAGATTTTTTCATCCTACATATATGTTATTTTGTATCCTTTGACCCACATCTTCCCATTTTCTCTTCCCTCACTCCCACCTCCACCCCACTATCTCAGAGTATTTGATCTCTTATAAAACAGATACTCCACATAAAAGTGGAATTATGCATCATGCAATATTTTTCTTTGTGTCTGTCTTATTTCACTTAGCATAAAGTCTTCCAAGTCCACACATATTGTGGCAAATAACAGAATTTGCTTCTTTTCTTAAACTGTGAATATTCCATATCATTCCATATATATGTATGTATGATACATATATAAGATATATATGTTTGTGTGTGTTACATATATGTATATATGTGGTGTGTATATATATGTGTATTTTCTTTATCCATTTGTCTGTCAATGAGAATTTAGGTTGTTAGGTGGTTTCCATATCCTGGCTATTGTGAATAACGCTGCAATGAACACGGGGGTGGTAAATACCTTTCCATAGTGGTGATTTATCTTTTTTAGGGTAGCCAGAAAGCCATTGCTGGATTACTTTTTTACAAACCTTTATAGTATTTTCCATCATATTCTATAACACTGTTGGTATTTTAAACTTCACTTATTAATCTTTGATGTATGATGTTTAGACAATATTTATAGATGAAAATTTTTATAATTTAATTTGACCAACATCATGGGTCTGCCATAGGTTTACTGAGATCTCTATTGTATTACCGATTTTAGAAGGTAAAAGTCCTCCCATTCCACCCCACCTCCAGGTTCCAGTCAATAAGTTTATTTGCAACCTCTCAAGAATAGTGAGATAGAGAATTTATAATATCTGTTTCACAGCTTTGACAGAGGTTTTCACGTCTTAACACAGCTAGCTTTCCATTTTTTGCAGGAGGCTAGGAATTATCTCTTGTCATCACATTGTAAGAAAAGCTCAGCTACCTAATCATTGTCTTTTTTGCCATTTGATGTCTCATGAGCTACTCTGCTCCAACTTGTGTTCATCTGATCTGAGTTTTGGCAGCTGGAATGTTCTTAGTAATTTCTTCTACTTTATATATATATATTTTATATATATATATAAAATATATATATATATATACACACATTTGGTTATATATATATATAACCAAATGTTTACTGGTTACTAGTTAATTTGTTTACTGGTTACTTTACCAGTAAATATAGAATATATACATAATATATATAATATTTTATATTATATATAAATATATATATATTTTTTTAATTTAAAAGTATCCAGCATTTTTGTTTCTTTAATAAAACAGCTATTTCTTCTAATTTAGCTCACCCTGCCATAGTAACCAGAAGTCCTCATTAGCACTACTATACATAATACATTTCTTGGAGTGTAAAATTGTTTCTCCAATTTATGTATAAATATGGGAGACTTGGCATTATCCAAAGTTTTATAATTAATTTAAATTTTAACTCTTTGGCATATTTATTGTTACTATTTTCTTTAAAAAATTGGGTGTTATAATTAAATACTGCCTGAAATCATTTTCAACGATTTAATACATATGAAATTTAGTGTGCTTCATATTGCTTATATAAAAATAAAACTTTTGTTTATATCTGCTATGGCATATATCTTGTAATTTGTGATCACAAAAATTGAAGAAATGAAGAATTACAAGTAAGTCCTTGTCAAAATGCAAACTTGTTGCTGGTTGGATTTTTACTAATAATATTATACATTTTATTTTTGTGTTTAAATGAAAAAAAATACTAAACTGCTATAAAAAATTTATGTTCCTAACTTTAATGCTGATCACTATACTTTCATGGAATCTTAAAATGAAAATGTATAAGCTCTTGTTGTTTGACCTATTAATCTGAATATAAGTTTTATGTATTTTAAGTAACGTTGAAAGAATATTTTGTTTTCTTTTTTTGTCAGCCAATTTATGTTATACACGTTCAACATACATGTTAAATTAAATCAGCTAATACTAGGAATATCCTATTAAAAATTATTGATAAATTTTAGCACAGTAAAAAAAAATTGTGAATTATATAATGTTAGCTTGAAGAAGTAGAGTAGGAGGAATTATATTTATGTTAATATCACAAAGATGTATGTCTATCATAACTTCACTAATATATCATTTATTTTTTTATTGATATATATAATTGAATCAGTTTTCAATAATGCATTAAATGGAATTCATTTTTGCTTATAGAGGGGATAATATTTACCTCTATTTGCCACAGCTTATTGATCTTTAATTTTGTTTTGATGAAAATTACAAATTAGGAAAACAAAAAATGAGGCCTATTAACAAAAGGATTTTGAAGAGACGTTGGTTAGTTGTGTCAAAGAATGGATGGCTAGTAATAATATATGATATACTTGTATTCACAATTGCTTATCCTCCCCATACCACAAAGCATGGATCCTTCATCACCCCAGAGGGTTACATGATCAAGCCCCTGAACCTCACCCCATGAACTTGGATACAACAAAATGTGCTCTGTGGGTACATACAGTGCTCTGAACAGCACAGTTCATGTTTTCATCAGATTTTCTAGGTGACCTGAAAGTAGAAAGAATATCTCTAAACCCACTTACAGGTTCTGGCTAATAAGTACTTTACTTTCTCTATGATTATCTAACCTAATAAAATATAAGAGTATTCTATGTTACACAGCTAGGGAAATACAGCATTATATTTCTCACTTAGATTTAGGGATTTAGAGCATTATAGTTCTCACTTAGATTTAGATTTATAGTTCTCACTTAGATTTAGGCATAGGTGGAATTGATATGTATTCAATTGTGAAGAACATTTGAAGATACATGAATTTACATATTTATAAACAATATATGACCCTAATTTCAGTATACTGTTTTCTATAAGCAAATCTGCAGTCTGTCATAACCTTTACATTATTTTCATCATTGCCATCACTTTTTTCATTCCATGTAACTGACTCTAGACTGTCTGAATAAGTTACAGAAGAGAGTCATGACTGGAAGAAGATCTAACTTCTTTATAGTTCAGAGTTAAAGATTAAAAAATCACCAATAATATGATGTTATCAACAAAATGAAATCAAAATGTAAACAAAAATAGAAGTCAGTCTTCTGCTTTTGTCTTTACATCTCACTATCTTAACTTGCATAAAATAATAGCAAAATATCCCCAGGGAAGCATTCACAGGTTAACTGAACCATTACTTAATATTGCCTTAGAATTACCAGTGGTTCCCAAGGTAAGAGATAAAATGAGGACTTATTTCCTAATATATCTAGAGCAGCATTAAAACAAAACTGGCCTTAGGCAAAATCCCAAGCTAGGATAAATCCTAAGAGGCTTTAATTTATTTTGCCAGGGGTGTTTTTCCACTGCTCATTATCTTCTCTCAACAACCACATTAGAGTCCAGGATTTGCTGATAAGGGTTTTTTTTTACCCTATAGGTCAAGTCTTGCAGTAATTTAAGCCAGTAGTCGTTTCAGAATGTGAAAACCACTAACAACTATTGTAAACTTGTGGCCCAACATTTTTCATGTTCTGCTACCAGAAGTGCATTAATCTACAGTATATTTCTGGGGAAGTTATATGGAGTGGGAAGCCTTTGTATTTGCTGTTGAAAGATATCTTAGATGGTGACTGGCAGTATGAAGGAAATGGAATAAAAACTAATTAGGGGAATCAGGGGATAGAGCTTTTAGGAACAGGCCTTTGAGGTGAAGTACTTCTATAGAAGAAACCTCCTTCAATGTGAAGCATTGGTATTTATAATACATACATATATATTTAAATACATATATATTTTATATACATGTGTTTAATAATAATAAATACCATTTACTGACTCATAATTTATCAAGCACTTTTGGCCACTTTTAGTATATAAAATTAATGCTGACAATATTTCCATTTATCTATTTTATGGTGGACACTAGAATAAAAACTGAAATTACCTTAAAAGTGAAAGCATCATTTTGGTTAGGACTTAAGAAACAGATTTTCAGAAATGACTGTGAATACAGTAAGTCAAAAGTTGAGGTTGTAGAAAAGGAGACAGAAAAAGAAGAAAAACAATTATAGATAGATTTAATCTGTACAAAGGCACTTGACTTGCAAAGAACAAATATATTAATTATTCATAATGACTGTGTTACAAAATGAGAAATTCAAAAGTAAAACTAGGCTAAGGTGAGGAGATTTTATATATGCAGCATCATGGCAGTTATTGATAATGATTATGGATTTGTGAAGCAGAAAACAGAATTGGGAGGATATAGAAAAGCTCAAAGAATAAAGAGATAGGCTGAAGAATTAGCCTCAAAAGAAAAAAAAGAAAAAGAAAAAGAAAATGTGCACAGCTGAAGGAAGAGACAATGGAGAATATAGTCACTTATGGGTGTGGCCTGCCTACCCTGCCTGGATGATACCATTGGGTTCTTGCTAACAGTGTCACTGCCCTCAATGAACAGTCTCTGTGGCTACTTACTGGTCAACAGCATGAACGCTCTGCATGATCTCCAAATGATTTGAATCTTTGAGTCATTTCCTCTAATTACAAATCTTGCTTAAGAGCATCTGTGTGGTCAAGCTTTGTTCACCTATCCATGTCTCAGCTGTCAACATGCCAGATGAAGTATTTACTATCTGGTCACATTCAGCTCTCTCCTAAAGGAGGACCCAGGGATCCATTTCTCTCAAAAATTCACATAATGAAGGCATTCTACAAATGGACAGGGGAATGTTTTTTGGACAGCAGCCAATTGAAGAAATAATTCTAAAATTTGGCTTACATTTTAGATACAAGTATTCTCATTTTGCAAGATTGTTTTATGTCAAATTTCAGTTTTCATAGTTGAGTTAAATAACAACAGTTCCCTAACAAGAAGTTCACATTTTAGTTGGTATATTAACTGAGTAAAGGTATAAAGTGCAATCTTTGCCGCTAGTTTTTCAGTCCACAAATCATCACATAAAACAGATGAACATCATAACCAGTGACTAATTACACCTTTTTTTTTTTTCAAATTCTGATGGTGATTGGTCACTTTACATCTGTTATTAAGTTCATACACAGACAGCAAAGCATGTAGTTTTGTAACTTCTCTGTCTCCTGGTAATTCACCATTTTATAAAAATACAAACATTGAAAGAGAGGAAATTAGCCAATAAAAATACAAATGCCACAAAGAATTAAAAAGTGGTAACACTGCAAGTGAAATCTGAATGTACTTAATAAAAGAAAGAGCTAATTTTAAGAATATTGGCATTGCTGCTGTTCAAGAGACTCTAGATACAGGCACTCAATGAAGGTGAACTTATTCACATATGTAAGAAAAGTCTTTGTAACAAAAACTATGACAATGTCCCAGAAGAAGTAATGCTGGCAAAAAAAATTTCAAATGAAAGAACATTTCATAGATATTTCATGAAATCGATAAATATGTGTTTATTTACTATATTAAAATCAATTATATAATTTTGATAGTGAGTTTTATTCTCTGTAAAGTTAATATTTTTGCCCTTTATAAAGAATGTTAATATATTGTGAAACTGTAAAATCTGACTCCTCTTGAAATGAATACTCATTATGTTGTTATCCACTAAAGATAATATTCTGAAAAAAATTGTGGTAAATACAAAGTCATGATTTTCTTATTCGATCATTCCTTCTCCATTTTTTTTTTGCCATTCTACTATAAGGAAGAGATTTTCCTTCCCTCATTTTATTTGTGGATTTGTTTATATTTATTCTTATTTCATTCTATGAGTTATAATTAATTACTCTTATTTGGACAGTGGAAGTAGCTTTAAGCTGACTCCTGGCACAGTAATTTGTCCTTTAGACATAGCCCCATCATTTTTTGAGTACATCCCACCTTCCTATCATGGCATATTTTTTCTCATATTCCTGTCCTAATCTTAAGTCTACCTACAAATTCTCCAAGGAACCTTTATTCCTTTCCATGAAGAATTATATTTAAAACTTAAGATTTTGGCTCTAATTATTCTCATTGCTCCTGAGTGTCACTGTCATTGGTTCTAGACTCTGCTGAGTGTACAGAGCTAGAAATCAGATTTAAATAGGTCTATGTATGTAAAAACATGCATGATGTTGATCTGTATCTATCTATCATTAATATCTATATGTCTATCTAAAGCCATGGATTTACATTAATATGAGCTCGCTAAGCAGATATTCTACATTTAACACTGCAGCTCAGTGAGTTATAAAAATCTCCAGTAGTTTTGTTGGTTTACAGAAATATGGACCAAAAGACAGCTCACAGTGAGCTAGCTGGGAATGCCAGACCTGTTTCTGTTTGATGTAGAGGAAGGAATTCATAGGCTTAAGGAAACTGGAATTTTATATTAATCAAGTTGCTCTAGAGAAACCAAGCCAATTGTGTGTGTGTGTACATGCATATGTGTGTGTATTTATATGTGTGTGTGTGTGTATCTGTGTATGTGTGTGTATATGTATTTATATGATTCATAATATAGAATTGGCTCACATGGTTATGGAGGCTGAAAAATCCCAAGACTTACAGTCAGCAAGTAGAGACCCATGGAAGAACTAATGTGTAGTTGTAGTTCCAGTCCCAGTCCAAAAACCTAAGAACCAGGAGAACCATAATGTAAATTCCAGTTTGAAGACCTGCAGGTTAGAGACCCAAGAAGAGCTAATGTTTCTGTTTGAGTCTGAAGGTTGGAAAAAGGCCAGTGTCCCAGCTCAAAGTAGTAATACAGGAGGAGTTCCCCATAATACTGTATCATTCTACCTAGATGAGATTCTTACTTAAAATCATTCAGTCATAATCCTACAGATGGTAGCTTTGCCCCATTGGTTCCTCAGTCACCACCACTCCATATGCAACAGCAGATAAATGGTCCTAGACTTTTCTCTTTCCAGATATGTAGCACCATTTTCCAACAGTAATGAACATGGTTATCATTAGTATGAAAGCACTAACTTATTCTGTAATGCTACAATATGCAGACAGTATTAATAGTTACACAATTGCTAATCAACATCTTCGATAAAAATAAATTACTAACTTCATTTTAAAGTTCGATTATTTTTTGCCTTTAACTTAAAAATATATAGTCAGATTACTGTGTTCAAGAGTTTTGAGTTAATTTCCCTATCTTGCCAATGTGATTGTATCTTTTATTTAATGTATTTAGGAACATTTGTCTCTGTTTGTATTCCACTTTCTACCATGTTTGATACTGTTACATATTTATTTTTTGATTATGTAAAACATAACATGGTTCTACAAGTTAAACTAATATAATTGTTATACTCAGAGAAATATTACACCCTTATCTCTTCTATTCTATTTGTTTTGACCCTGTCTTATCCACACATTCCAATTTCTCTCTGAAAGTGACCAATAACATCAGCTCATATCATCGTTCATGAACGTGTATGTGTGTGTTTTGTCTGCACAAATTAGCAAATATGTGTATACTTTATTTGTTCCTGTTATTTCATGCATAAAAGCTAGCAGATCATAGACACTCCTTTGCATTTTGCTTTTTGCACTACATCATATGGTTGGAAACTATTCCATATTATACTAATTCATAGCTATTTTTATTACAGCTCACATTACACAATTTTAAAAACATGCCACAATATATTCTGCAAATCTCATATGTGTTGGTTTTTTTATTCATTTACTGTATTTTCTAATTTCAAATAATGTCACAAAGCATAGACTTCTTAATATGCTTTTTCATAAGTGTGATAGTTATTTCTCTGGTAAGATACTGAAGGTGGGATGCCTGATCTAAAGATTATACTTGTGTTTCTATAAGGTAGTGTCAATTTCCCCTTCAAATTATTATACCAATTCGCATTCCTATCAGCAATGTATGAGTGGCACTTCATTTTCTCACTAACCGACTATGTTGCCATTGTTTTCTTTTACCTGTTGTCATTTCAATTAGTAAGAAGATATCTGAATGTTGTATTTTTGTTTGTCTTAATGAGTTTTATGTTTTAAAAACTGTGTTTCAGTGAATTCTCTCACGTTTTACCCATTTTTCTAAGGCCACTTTGCCTCTTTAATTTTTAAGAGTTTTAAATAATACTGATATTTGCTGTCTACATGTTGCATATATTTTTTTCCTGGTCTGTCAGTTGATTTCTATTTTATGGTTTATTTTTATCATGTAAAAGTTTTATTTTATGTACACTGATTCAGTTCATACACACACACACACACACACACACACACACACACACACACACACACACACATGTATTATTGCACTTTAGCTTCTGGGGTACATATGCAAAACATGCAGGATTGATGCATAGGTATATACATGGCAATGTGGTTTGCTGCCTCCATCCGCCCGTCAACCACATCTGGCATTTCTCCCCGTTATCCCTCCCCAACCTCCCTCCCCACTGCTGTCCCTCCCCATTCCCCCACAACAGACCCCAATGTGTGATGCTCCCCTCCCTGTATCCATGTGTTCTCAATGTTCCACACCTGCCTATGAGTGAGAACATGCAGTGTTTGTTTTTCTGTTCTTGTGTCAGTTCACTGAGCATGATGGTTTCCAGATTCATCCATGGTCCTATAAAGGACATGAACTCATAGTTTTTTATGGCTGTATTCCATGGTGTATATGTGCCACATTTTCCTTGGCCAGTCTATCAACGGTGGACATTTGGGTTGGTTCCAGGTCACTGCTATTATAAACAGTGCCACAATGAACATATGTGTGCATGTGTCTTTATAATAGAATGATTTATAATCCTTTGGATAGATACCCAGTAATGGGATTGCCGGGTCAAATGGAATCTCTATTTCTAGGTCCCTGAGGAATCACCACACTGTCTTCCACAATGGTTGAACTAATTTATACTCCCACCAACAGTGTAAAAGTGTTCCTATTTTTCCACATCCTCTCCAGCATCTGCTGTCTCCAGATATTTGAATGATGGCCATTCTAACTGTCATGAGATGGTATCTCAATATCGTTTGATTTGCATTTCCCTGATGACCAGTGATGATGAGCATTTTTTCATGTTTGTTGGCCTCATAAATGTCTTCTTTTGAAAAGTGTCTGTTCATATCCTTTGCCCACTTTTGAATGGGGTGGTTTTTTTCTTATACATCTGTTTTAGCTCTTTGTAGATTCTGGATATTAGCCCTTTGTCAGATGGGTAGAGTCCAAAAATTGTTTCCCATTCTCTTGATTGCCCACTCAATCTAATGACTGTTTCTTTTGCTGTACAGAAGCTCTGGAGTTTAATTAGATCCCATTTTTCTATTTTGGCTTTTGTTGCCATTGCTTTAGGTGTTTTAGTCATGAAGTCCTTGTCTATGCCTATGTCCTGAATGGTTTTGCCTAGGTTTTCTTCTAGGGGTTTTATGGTGTTAGGCCTTATGATTAAGTCTTTAATACATTAGGAGTTAATTTTAGTGTTAGGTGTCAAAACGGGGTCGTTTCTGCTTTCTGCACATGGTTAGCCAGTTTTCCCAACACCATTTATTAAACAGGGAATCCTTTCCCCATTGCTTGTTTTTGTTAGGTTTGTGAAAGATCAGATGATTGTACATGTGTGGCATTGCCTCTGAGGCCTCTGTTCTGTTCCATTGGTCTATATCTCTGTTTTGGTACCAGTACCATGCTGTTTTGATTACTGTAGCCTTGTAGTATAGTTTGAAGTCAGGTAGTATGATGCCTCCAGCTTTGTTCTTTTTGCTTAGGATTGTCTTGGCTATGTGGGCTCTCTTTTGGTTCCATATGAAGTTTAAGGTGGTTTTTTCCAGTTCTGTGAAGAAGGTCATTGGTAGCTTGATGGGGATAGCATTGAATCTATAAATTACTTTGGACAGTATGGCCATTTACACAATATTGATTCTTCCTAAACATGAGCATGGAATATCTTTCCATCTGTTTGTGTCGTCTCTTATTTCCTTGGGCAGTGGTTTATAGCTCTCCTTGAAGAGGTCTTTTACATCCTTTGTTAGTTGTATTCCTAGGTATTTTATTCTCTTTGTAGCAACTGTGAATGGCAGTTTGTTCTTGATTTGGCTCTCTTTAAATCTGTTATTGATGTATAGGAATGCTTGTGATCTCTGCACACTGATTTTGTATCCTGACACTTTGCTGAAGTTGCTTATCAGTTTCAGGATATTTTGGGCTGAGACAATGGGGTCTTCTAAATATACAATCATGTCGTCTGCAAATAGAGACAATCTAACTTCCCCTTTTGCTAATTAAATACTATTTATTTCTTCTTCTTGCCTGATTGCTCTGGCTAGAACTTCCAATACTATATTGAATAGGAGTGGTGAGAGAGAGCATCCTTGACTAGTGCCAGATTTCAAAGGGAATGCTTCCAATTTTTGCCCATTCAGTATGATACTGGCTGTTGTTTTGTCATAAATAGCTTTTATTATTTTGAGATATATTCCATCGATACCTAGTTTATTGAGAGTTTTTAGCATAAAGGACCATTCAATTTTGTCGAAGGCCTTCTCTGCATCTATTGAGATAATCACATGGTTTTTGTCTTTGGTTCTGTTTATGTGGTGGATAAAGTTTATAGACTTGCCTATGTTGAACCAGCCTTGCATCCCCGAGATGAAGCTTACTTGATCGTGATGGATAAGCTTTTTGATATGCTGTTGCAATAGGTTTGCCAGTATTTTACTGAAGATTTTTGCATCTTTGTTCATCATGGATACTGGCCTGAAGTTTTCTTTCTTTCTTGAGTCTCTGCTGGGTTTTGGTATCAGGATGATGTTGGTCTCATAAAATGATTTGGGAAGGATTCCCTCTTTTTGAATTGTTTGAAATATTTTCAGAAGGAGTGGTACCAACTCCTCTTCGTATGTCTGGTAGATTTCTGCTCTGAACTCATCGGGACCTGGACTTTTTTTGGCTGGTAGGCTATTAATTGCTGCCTGTACTTCAGCCCTTGTTATTGGTCTATTCTGGGTTTCAAATTCTTCCTGGTTTAGGCTTGGGAGGGTGCAAGTGTCCAGGAATTTATCCATTTCTTCCAGGTGTTCTGGGTTATGTGCATAGAGTTGTTTGTAGTAATCTCTGATGGTAGATTGTATTTTTGTGGAATCGGTGGTTATATCCCTTCTATCACTTTTAATTGCATCTATATGATTCTTCTTTCTTTTTTATTAATCTGGCTTGCAGTCTGTCTATTTTGGTGATCTTTTCAAAAAGCCAGCTCCTGATTTACTGATTTTTTGAACGGCTTTTTGTGTCTCTATCTCCTTCAGTTCTTCTCTGATCTTAGTTATCTCTTGTCTTCTGCTGCTAGCTTTTGAGTTTTTTGAATCTTGTTCCTTTAGCTCTTTCAATTTTGAAGATAGGGTGTCAATTTTAGATCTTTCCTTGCTTCTCATATGAGCATCTATTGCTACAAATTTTCCTCTAGACACTGCTTTAAATGTGTCCCAGAGATTCTGGTATGTTGTGTCTTCATTCTTGTTGGTTTCAAAGAACACCTTTATTTCTGCCTTCATTTCATTGTTTATCCAGTCAACATTCAAGAGCCAGTTGTGCAGTTTCCATAAAGTTGTGCAGTTCTGAGTTTGTGTCTTAATCCTGAGTTATAATTTGACTGCACTGTCTGACAGACTGTTTGTTATGATTTCCGTTCTTTTGCATTTGCTGAGGAGTGATTTACTTCTAATTATGTGGTCATTTTTAGAGTATGTTTGATGTGGTACTGAGAAGAATGTATATTCTCTGGATCTAGAGTGGAGAGTTCTGTATATGTCTGTTAAGTTTGCTTGGTCCAGATCTGAGTTCAAGTCCTGGATATCTTTGCTAATATTCTGTCTCATTGATCTAATATTCACAGTGGAAAGTCTCCCACTATAATTGTGTGGGAGTATGTCTCTTTGTAGGTCATTAAGAACTTGTGTTACGTATCTGGGTGCTCCTGTATTAGGTGCATATATATTTAGGATCATTAGCTCTTCTTGTTGCATTGATCCTTTTACCATTATGTAATGCCCTTCTTTGTCTCTTTTGATCTTTGTTGGTTTAAAGCCCATTTTATCAGAGACTAGGATTGCAACTCCTGCTTTATTTTGCTCTCCATTTGCTTGGTAAATCTTCCTCCATCCCTTTATTTGGATCCTTTGTGTGTCCTTGCATGTGAGATGGGTTTCCTGGATACAGCACACTGATGGGTTTTGGCTTTTTATCCAATTTGCCAATCTGTGTCTTTTGATTGGGGCATTTAGCCCATTTACATTTAAGGTTAGTATTTTTACTTGTGAATTTGATCCTGCCATTTTGATACTAGCTGGTTGTTTTGCCCATTAGTTGACATAGTTTCTTCATTGTGTTGATGCTCTTTACCATTTGGTATGCTTTTGGAGTCGCTGGTACTGGTTGTTCCTTTCTATGCTTAGTTCTTTTTTCAGGAGCCGTTTTAAGGCAGGCCTGGTGGTGACGAAATCTCAGCAATTGCTTGCCCCTAAAGGATTTTATTTCTCCTTCGCTTATGAACCTTAATTTGGCTGGATATGAAATTCTAGGTTGAAAGTGCTTTTCTTTAAGGGTGTTGAATATTGGCTCCCACTCTCTTCTGGCTTGTAGGGTTTCTGCCGAGAGATCTGCTGTGAGTCTGATGGGCTTCCTTTTGTGGGTAACCTAACCTTTTTCTCTGGTAGCCCTTAGCATTTTTTTCCTTCATTTCAACCCTGGTGAATCTGACGATTATGTGCCTTGGGGTTGCTCTTCTTGAGGAATATCTTTGCGGTGTTCTGTTTCTCCTGGACTTGAATGTTGGCCTGCCTTGCTAGGCTGGGGAAGTTCTCCTGGATAGTATCCTGAAGAGTATTTTTCAGCTTGGATTCATTCTCTCTGTCACATTCAGGTACACCTATCAAACATAGATTAGGTCTTTTCACATAATCCCATATTTCTTAGAGGTTATGTTCATTTCTATTCACTCTTTTTTTCCTTAATCTTGCCTTCTTGTTTTAGTTCATTGAGTTAATCTTCAATCTCTGATATCCTTCCTTCTGCTTGGTCAATTCGGCTACTGATACTTGTGTATGCTTCGTAACATTCTCGTGCTGTTTTTCAGCTCCATCAAGTCATTTATATTATTCTCTAAGCTGTTTATTCTCATTAGCATTTTGTCAAACCGTTTTTCAAGGTTCTTAGTTTCTTTTCATTGGGTTAGCACATGTTCTTTTAGCTCAGAGAATTTTGTTATTACCCATGTTCTGAAGCCTGTTTCTGTCAATTCATCAGACTCATTCTTCATCCAACTTTGTTCCTTTGCTGGTGATGAGTTGTGATCCCTTGGAGGAGGGGAGGGGTTCTGGTTTTTGGTGTTTTCATCCTTTTTGCACTAGTTTCTTCCCATCTTGGTGGATTTATCTACCTGTGGTCTTTGTAGTTGGTGACTTTCAGATGGGGTTTTTGAGTGGACGTCCTTTTTGTTGACGATGAAGTTCTTTCTTTTTTTTTTTAGTTTTCCTTCTGATGGTCAGGCCCCTCTGCTGTAGGACTGCTGGAGGTCCTCTCCAGACCCTGCTTGCCTGGGGATCACCTGCAGTGGCTGCAGAAAGGTAAGGGTTGTTGCCAGTTTCTTCTTCTGTTTTCTTCATCCCAGTAGGACACCTGCCAGGTGTCAGCCTGAGCCCTCCTTTATGAGGTGACTCTGGATATATGGGGGTCAGGGAGCTACTTGAGGAGACAGTCTGTCCCTTTATAGGAGCTCAAGCGCTAACCTGTGAGCTCCGTTGTTCTGTTCAGAGCTGCTGGGCAGATACATTTAAGTCTGCTGCAGTGGAACTCATAACCGCCTTTTTTCCTAGGTGCTGTTTTATCAATTATATCCTTTCCATTTCATTTTTCCCTTGAATTTACATTTTAGAAAACATTTCCCAATCAAGCAATCCCACTTCCCAATCAAGCAATCCCACTACTGGGTATGTATCCAAAGGAAATAAAATCAGTATGTCAAAGAGATATCTGCACCCCATGTTCACTGCCGCATTATTCATAGTAGTGAAGATAAGGAATAAACCTATGTGTTTATCAGCAGATTAATGGATCAATAAAGTGTGGTATAAAGAAGGGAATACTATTCAGCTTTTTAAAAAAGAAAGAAATTCTGTCATTTGTGACAACATGGATGAACCTGGAGAACATTATGTTAAGAGTAATAAGCCAGGTGCAAAAAGACAAATACTGCATGATCTTATTCATATGTGAACACTAAAATAGTTATCTCATAAAAGTACAGAGTAGAATGGTGTTTATGAGAGCTCATGGTGGGAGGGGTGGGAGCCTAAGAAAATGTTAGTCAAAGGATACAAAATTTCAGTTAGGAGAAAGAAATTGAAGAGATCTATTGTTAAAATATGGTGGCTAATAATTCATAACAATGTACTATATTCTTGAAAATTGTTAAGAGGGAGAATGTTAAGTGTTCTCACACACAAAAAGTAAGAATATGAAGTAAAACATATATTAACAAGGTCAATTATCTATTCCATAATATATAAATATTTGAAAACATCATGCTGTACATGATAAATACATATAATTCATTATTTGTTAATTAAATAGCAAAACAAAAACAATACCCTATGTTCAGATTACAAAGGAACTCATGTTAACTTCTAGTTATGTACATGGTGTAAGCTTTTACATTTAGAAACATAATCAGTTTGGGGTTAATTCTCATATTTGATGTAAACTATGAATCTAATTTTATCTTTTTAAAATGTACTTAATTTTTAACTCATGCTATTTAATACTTTAAAGAGATTTTTACTATTTGCAAATGAACACAAATTTTTGTAATAAACACTATTGTAAAATGAAGTAAAATTTCATGTATAATTATATAATCAGTGGAAAATATAATTCATATCTCACATTTATTATGTGGTTTTTAATTGAATTCTAATGTAATAAAACTCTTAGTATATTAAAGTACTCTTTGAAGAAGTTCCTTTCAATTTACTATATCAACATTAAAAGATACAGTCCTATAAATACGTGATCAAAATTAATACTATGAATCTTACATTATTTTGAAGTTCTCTTTCTGTTATATTGGAGAACATAAATCATTTCACAATTCTAGAGAGTATATGTTTTAGAAGAATAAAAGTTTTAAATCTAAATGTATGTAATATTTCCTAAATAATCCTAAGTACTTCCAAGTTATCTTCTAATTATGCAATATAATAAAAATATATACTATACAAGTGATTAAGATAACTACAGAAATATAAAATATTGATTTGATATAAAGATTTACAAATAGTGACAACCATATCCCAGCCCTAATGAACAAAACAAGGCCGTATTTCAGTGTAAGAAATTTAGATTAGATATACTGAGTAATTACTAAGTTGTTCAAAAGTATTTCAGTGTCTGCTGTAAACCATGCCTTGATCTTGACAAGATATGCAGAAATTCATTTCTGCCTAGAAAAGATTAAGAGCCTTTTTTCTGATAATGGGCATCTTATTTTCTTGAATATTAACTGACTCTCAGATCAAGCTATAAATACTGTATTGTTTGTAGTACAGTCCCTTAAAATATTTTCTACATAATATTCCCCCTTGTTTCTTCAGTTTACCTTGCCTAATGCTTTGTTTCTTAAATCCAATTTTCAGGCAAAATTGAAAAGGTTTGCCTACAGTACAGCATAATGACTGTTTAATGTTGTATTGTATACTGGAAATTCACTAAGAGGGTAGATTTCAGTTGTTTTACTACAATGTAGAAAATATAACTATGTGAGGAGACAAATACATAGATTCTCTTGACTATAGTAACTATTTAGTATATGTATATAAAAATAATTTTCTTAAATATACTCAATTTTTAAAAAATTATTTTAAATAAATAAAAGCTTTGCCTACATAAGCCATGCCTGCCTTTTCACTACCCATTCTATTATCTTTTCCACTCCTATCATTCCATTAATTTGTTCTTCTTAAGGATATTACTGACCATTATGTTGATAACATAATAGACATTCTCATTCTAATTTTATTTAATCTTTGTGTAAAATACATAAGCATTGATCATGAGTTCCCACTCAAGCTATACTCACTTAGTTTCTCCAACTGTATTATAGAGAGAAAATGTTATAGCAGAACTTTGGATTTCTTATGAACTATAGTGTTTAAGAAGGAAGGAGGAAAATACTTTTAAATAAGCCACACCAGGGGATGAGCCACTCTGATTTCTTAAGACATCAAACTTTGGGACAATCAAAGGCCTGCTCCAATAACTGTCTTGAGATCAGAAGAGGACCGGTTTCAGTCCATTCAGATGATGAAGATGAAACCTCATGAAACTCAGCAGGAGAGGGAAGGTGGACTATAAGACTGTAAGGTAGTAACTTCAAAAGGGTTATTTCAAAGTGTATTCTGATAACACAGATTTTAAAGGGCTCTTAATTCAGATGATACAGTGACGTCTTGAGAAATTTGAAATTCTTTTTTATGGTTTTACTTTTAGAATAGAGAGCATGTTATTATGGTGACTAGTAGAATGTATTCATTTTCAACTACAACTATACTGGTTTAGTTCTTCCTGTTCTCTTTTATCATTTCCTTCTCATTTTCTACTGAAATTGAGAAAGTCACTCATCTCTGTCTTCTAAATACATGTTAAATCCATTATTTTATCTCTCAATGTAAAGAAGCTAATTCAAGTCATCTTATAGTTTGCCTGGACTATTGTGATAACCTCCTTCCTTCTTCCTTGTATCTATCTGTGCTCTCTCCATCTAACCATTCTCCATTCAGAGCCCAAAAGAATAACTCAGACCTTGTATTTCCTTGACAGGAATTCTCCTCACTACTCTTGGAAAACACTTATGGTCTGCAACATTTTGTACAATTTGGCCTATAGCTTCCTATTCCAATTTATCTTACCATACATTTTTTAAACAAGTATAATACAGGCATTTTGGTAATATTTTGGCAATATTTAGTTCTTGCAATGCAGTGCCTTTGGGGATGCTTCTTTTTTCAACTTGCAACACCATCCACGCTTTCCCTCATGTTAATTTGCTGAAGACATAAAGTATACCAGCTTAGGTAAACTAAAATGATTTATTGCAACAAACATCAGAATAAATATCAACTTTATTACTGAAAGTTTAGTATACCAGCATTGACTCTTATAAGGATAATACTGACTACCATGAATATTATCCTCTGGATTGCTCATCACAAATGGTATCCTATTTTACACAACTTAATTTTAAAAGTTTTAACTGTTTGTGTGTTAGCTGTTTTAATTTCCTTGACATTCTCTGGAAATATTACTAAGAAACCATTTGAAATTATCATCATGGCTGGGCATGATGGCTTACACCTGTAATCCCAGCACTTTGGGAGGTTGAGGCAGGCAGATCACATGAGGTCAGGAGTTCAAGACAAGCCTGTCCAACATGGCAAAACTCCATCTCTACTAAAAAAGAAAAAAAAAATTAGCTGGGGATGGTGGCAGGCACCTGTAATCCCAGCTACTCAGGAGGCTGAAACATAAGAATCTCTTGAAGCTGGGAGGTTGAGGTTGCATAATCTGAGATTGTGCCACTGCACTGTAGCCTGAGCAACAGAGTGAGGCTCTATCTCAAAAATAAAACAAAATGAAATAAAAAATAAAACAAATAAAATAAAATGCAATTACTATCATGACTAATCAAGATGTTTTAAAAGAAATAAAAACATTTTATTCACAAATATACATCTATCTTTTACTGTATGTATAGTCATGTGCCACTTAACAATGGGAATAAATTCTGAGGAATGCATCCTTAGGCAATTTTGTTATGCAAACATCATAGTGTACTTACACAGATGATATAACCTACCTAGGCTATGTGGTATAACCTATTGATCCTAGGCCACAAACCTATACCACATGTTCCTATGCTGAATACTATTGGTAACTGTTCACATAAATATTTGTGTATCTAACTACATCTAAACATAGAAAAGGTACAGTAAAAATATGGTATAAAAGGTTTTTTAAAAATGGCACTCCTGTATAAAGCACTTAACATGGACGGACCAAATGGAGTTTGTTCTGGTTGATTCAGTGAGTGATAAGTGAATACAAAGGCCGAGGACATCACATTACTGTAAAATTTATAAATACTATACCCTTAGGCTACATTAAATTTATTTTTAAAATGTTTATATCTTTAATAATAAATTAACCTTAACTTACTCAAAATTTCTTACTTTAAACTTAAAAAATTTTAAAACTTTTTGACTCTTTCATGAGATAAAACACACATTGTACCATTGTAAAAAACATTTTCTTTGTATCTTTTTTAATAAGCTGTTTTATTTTTAATGCAAACCTTCTGAGCTTTTAAAATTTTTTTGTAAAAAACTAAGACATAAACACATATACAAACCTAGGCCTGCACAGGGTGAGGGTCATCAATATCACCGTCTTCCACCTGCACATTTCATCCCACTGGGAGGCCTTTAGAGGTAATAACATGCATGGAACTGTTATGACAACAAGGCCTTCACATGCTAACAATAACTTCTTCTGGAATACTTCCTGAGGAATGTGTATGAGGCTGTCTTACAGTTAACTTTTATAAAAGTAGAAGAATTACACTTTAAAATGATAATAAAATGTGCAGTACAATGTATACATAAATAAGGAATATAGTCATTTACTATCATTATCAAGTATTGTGTACTTATTTAACTGAAAGTCCCATATTTTTATACTACTGGCAGCACGTTAGGTTTCTTTACACCAACATCACCACAAATATGTACAACGTATTACCATGTTACTAGGCAATAGAAAGTGTTTAGCTCCATTATAATTTACTGGGACCGCCTTAACATATGTGGTCCATCACTGACTGAAATATCATTGTGCAGCACATGATCTACATATGTGTTACTATGTAGTCATTAGTGTTTTCTGAATTAGATACATATGACTCAAAAAAGAAAATGTCAGAATCTAAAAATGTAATTAAAAGAATAAGATTTAAAATGAAGGATATATTTACAGAAATTGTATACATAAAATTTATATACAATTTTAAACACAAAACCTTTGTAAAAGTAAAATCGGAGACCAGCCTGTCCAACATGGCAAAATGATAATCCCAGCTACTTGGAAGGCTGAAGTCTTAATTTAATAAATTAGTCTTAATAAATTAAATAGTCTTAATAAGTTAGTCTTAATTTAGTATCTTCACTTACTTTATGTGAATATTAAGTTAAAATCAACCTAAGATTATTAAAATAACATATTTTCAATTTTCACATATTTTACTTTTTTAAGAAAAGATTTTCATTAAACTTACAGGATTACTAAACGATCATTTAACTCATTATCAAATAACTACTATGATTATATTTATGATAGTATTACTCTAATAATAATATATGCTGGAATGTTGGAATATTCAACTTTCAACAAGGATGATTACATTTACTGTGAATTTAGCTCCAGCAAATCATTTTAGTTTACCTAAATTAGTGCACCCTACGTCTTGAGCAAATAAACATGAGAAAAAAGGGTACATTACAAGTTGAGGAAAGAGGTATCTCTTGTCTATTATGTTTACATGTATTCTCTATCACATAAATTTTTCTGTTTTTTTTTTGTTTGTTTGGGGCAGCTTAATTTAAAATCAGTAGTGGCTTAGACCTAAGTGTTCAACAAGGCAATTGCTTAAGTGTTGGCAATCGCCCTGCTAAAATGTGACACACACACACACACACAAATATATATATATATCTGACAAACATGTATTTGGACAGTTAGGGGAAATGCTTAGTTCATACAAAGAAAAAAATACTGTAATGACTGCTAGCCATGCAAGACCAGGAACAAAATTACTTTGTACACTGTCAAAAAAGTTAAAAAGAAAGCAACATATTTTGAGGAGACCAACTTATTTTTTGCCCAAGTGTTCATTCCATATTATTGTAAAATATATGCAATGCCCACATTACTCAGCCCCTAGACATTTTAGAGATAAGAAACGGATATGGCATGTGAGGTGGAAGGAAAAAGAGGAGAAAGTCTGTGTCTGCAACAAAAGAAAATGGATAGGAATACACTTAAAATGGTTGCTTCTAAAGAGGTTATTTGTCCTTTTTCTGACATTGTATAGGTAGATTTCAAAAAGCTCAGTAGAGGGCAATGAAGAACATTTGTGATTTTAGCCAAATGGAAAGGAAAGGTCACATTTGTTTGCTGAGGAAGTCAGAGAACAGAAGCTAAAACTGTGAGGTGCTAATACAAGCTCATTCTTTAAACACTAGGTTGGAAAACTGGACTCATTTCTCATTAACATATTAAAATAAAAATACCAAGGATACTGAGGTCTTAAATGGCCAGTCCAGTTTAAGCCGTAAGAAGAGAGTTATCTTTCAGGTGGAACTGGGACAGCACTATGCTCTATCTCTCCGGTCGTGCTTGGAGGGTGAATCCTAACCCCTGAGCAAGGTAAAGATGAGATGTGGTAGCTGGTGACTTACAATGAACTGTTTAAAGTTTGAAACTCAGCTAGAGTTTAGATTGATGGTTTGTACCTGGTTCAACCACTTAAAGAGCCTGGGTTGTCTTGACCAATGTGGATATAAAATACTCAGTAAACTCAAGCCTGAACTTCTTGAAACTGAGATATGTTACAGACATCTTGATTCTTCATAATCCAGAGATGAGGTTTATATAGTGTGACTGAGAAAGGACACTGATGACTGTACCTACAAGTCTTCAGACATCTCCAACTGTCTGTACTTGCTTTCTCTTCTTGTGTCTCATCTTTTACATTGATTAAATCTTTGTACAAGAATATCCTGTGAATCTTTGTGAGTCATCTTAACTATCTAATCCTGTGTAAATCAACACAAGCAGTAAGTAAATCATGAAAAGAAATATAATTCAGTTCTTTGTTTAATATACAATTTTATCAATTATGCTTGTGATAATTAACATATATGTGTATTTCAATTTAAAATACATTATAAATGTAAACTTTTATGAATGATTGATTCATTATAAAATGTGTCATTTTATCTGAAAGTATAAAAATAATAACATACTTAAGCTAAATAAATTACTGAATTATATCCTGAATTGTAAAATAATCAATACATGATAAAATGCATTCTTTCTTTCTTGAACTGTAAGTTTAAATATATTCAGCAGTAATGTTTCATAAAATAGTTCATCAATTTGGATTTTAAATATGAAATTAAAAAATGGGTTAACTCCATAAAATCTTCAGAGCAAAAAGTATTTCTGAAATATTTATCATTATAGAAACTATACTAATTTAAAAAACAATTATAGCAGGTCTTCAAATAATAATACCTCATTCAGTGTTGCTCTGTCATAAAGTTGATGAAAAAGATTGTTTTTTTGGCCAGGGCCACTGTCAGTGTGGAACTTGCCCATTCTCCCCGTGTCTGCTTGGGGATGTCTCTGGCCACTGGGGCTTCCTCTAATATCACATACATGTGCACATTAAGGTCAACTGGCATGTCTACATTGTCCAAGTATGAGTGAGTGTGGGTTCAGGTGCAGGTGTGTGAGTGTGCCCTGTAAGGCAATGGCAGAATGGGTTCCTGCCTTGCACCTTGAAGTGCTGGGATAGACTATACAGCCACCAGTGACCCTGAGCTGTACTAAGTGGGTAAATAATAGTCTTATTATTATAATTAATCTTTCTTAAATGGCAAAGTGGGTTGGAAAATAAATGAATGTAAATTATTTTATTAATAAACATTTGCAAAGTCTTATAATAGTCACACAAAATGCATGGAAATAAACAATGCTGTTGAAAGCATTCAGGGAACAGCCATATTTTTTATTTGTTTTGGAATTACATGGAGGAAGGAGGTGCTCTTTCCTATTTTTGCTTTGCAAACGCTTATTCCTTTAATCTACCACCATGACCCTTGACATCACATATTGATCTACCAAAAATTGAATATATAATTTTATTACTTGCTTTTATTGATCTTTCTTAAATGAATATATAACTCACATTTATTTCCATTTTTAATATTAGAATGGCTTTGGGTCTTTATTTAGAAGTTGGTGATGTTTGTGATCCAAAATATGGCACAGGAACTCAATTCTTGTTTATATCAATTAGCCTATAGTAAAACTGGTTTCATTATGTGTCATTTTGCTTAAAGTTCCAGTTTCAAGGAACCTATTATTTATATTACATAAGAAGTTACTATACCCTACTATTAAGGGATTGATAATGACACAAAACTTAGAATTGTTAGTTTTTTTGAAATATTACTTTTGACATAAATAGTGAGACATTTCCTTTAATGATTGAAAAGGATGCCAGGTATAAAGAATAGTTTTGAGCCAACTAAATCATAAATATTGTGAACTTAAAATATCAAAATACTTGATTTAATTATATATCTATGTCTAAATAGTAAAAACTCATTATATTTTACCAATTGTTCAGATATTTTATAAAATGTTTTTTATCTAAAACTTTTCTTACTACACAAGACAATACAGTAAGTTAACTATGATTCCTCAAAAATATCTAGAATTAAATCAATATTTTATGGAGCATATTAGTAGTAAAAACCCAGTAACTATAATATGATACATACTTCTGATGTTAAATGGAATAATAAAAATTTGTAAATACATGAATTAATGAATGAATCAAAACTTGGAGAAAGGGAAAGCTGTATTATCTATCAAAATAATATAAAACTTTGGTTTTGTAATCAGTTTTGAAAGCAGTGTTACAACAAAAATTTAAAAGAATGCCAAGAAAGACTGAGAACAAATTTACCAACAGGTAAATTCTTAAACAAATGCTGACTGCAAAGATGAGAGCTCTCCAAAGGACATTAGCAAATAGTACACCCTCTTACTGTGAACATTAGAGAACAGTTCAACTTCTCTATTCAACTCGTTTTATTTGCTATTCCTAGAGCTTGTGTGTCTTTTTTCCTATAATAACAACCATCAGTTATCTACTTAATATACAATTCTACCTTGAGGTCATGTCTAACTCAAAGTAATTGAAAGTAATTCCAGGTCTATTGGAAATTTCAGGCCAGACAACAATTGCATCCTATGAAGAAGAATCCAATTCCCCCAGGGTGAAGCCCTGAGCAGCCTGAGGCTTAAATACAATGAAGGATATTTTTTTCTCTCTTTTGTATTGTTTCTTGCTAAAAAAACATGCTTGTCAAACCTGTCTAAATGTGTAGATCGATGGACAGGCAGAGAGCTTTCAGCTTGTTGTGTCAGAGAGGTAGATGCATCAGCCCAAGTCATAGTTCCCTACTTTGGCATATTTGGGTTCAGAGGTATCAAAGCTCACTCGCCTTTTATTGACAAAAACAGGAACAAAGGAATTTAAGGCTTATAGGAAAAATAAAAGACTAAAAGAAAGTAGGCTTGCATGTGAAAAGAGTCTTGTTCTGCTCTATCCAGAATTACAGAACTAATTATCCACCTTTATGAAATTGAGGTCTACAGATAAAGAAAAAGAAAAGCTTCAAATGTCACATATCACAAAATGAATGAGACATTATTAACAATGGCACCTGCTGGTGGAAGGGCATTGCCACAAAAGCTTTATTAAAAATGTAGTCTCAATTAATCTGATCCTATCTTGGTTTTATATGCATGGCCTGTTTTACTTTATGCTTCAGTGGAGTCCTGAATATATTAAAATGTTTAGTGTAGGCCACAGATTGCTTCTGGAAGTGTTATATGTGGATTATTTCCATCACAATAACAGGGTGCCTGTTCAAGATGAAAAAATGAATCTCTCAAGGTGGAGGCCCAGAAATATCCATGTTTAAAAACGTCTTCAGATAATTCTAATATGTATTAATGTTTGAGAACTATAAACTTAGGAGAATGACAGAACAAACTGTGCCATGCATATAGTAAGACAGTTTTATGTGCCACATGTAAAGAAAGTAATGTGTAATTCTTACTTACATTCTGAAGTATCATACGGCTTACCTACGTCTGTGTATAATTCTGTTGCCACTTATAAAGGAAAATAAAGATAAAGTTTAATGTCAGTCCTGACCTTGAGAAAAAGTTATATTCATATAGAACAGGTAATAGTATCAACAGTTAAATTTTACTATTTTACATAAATAGAACATAAACAAAGAAAGGAACGACAACACCAGTGTGTATGATAAATCTTCATACAGTTACATTTATACTAATTTTTGATGACAGATCAGGAGTTTGCCAAGAGATGATGCATATCAGAGAGAAAAGAACACCTAGAAGAAACAGCATAAACCTGTCAGCCGGCATGGCACATCCACTGAATAACAGATCTTGAAAAGGGACAGAATGTGGTGAAACGGAGCTGTGGAGTGCCGAAGAAGAGGCATGCAGTTGCAGGAAGCAACCCGGTTCCACCCTTCTGAACTACTCTTGGTTTGCCAAATCTGGTGACAAATTTTGTCAAAATGCAAAGGAACATTTTATTTGGATGGATGGATAGTTAGATAGATATAAATAGATAGATGCATAGGGTGCTGGAATCTCAAATACATAGTTTTGTCCTCAATATAGTCCTCTTTTCCTTGCAAACCTTAACGAAATTACTCTGAAAAGGGATCAAAAGAAGACTCTTCAATCATTATCATATATCATACATTTTGAAAAATTACTGTCCTTTACCCTGGAAGTCACTGGACCTTAATTTTACCCCAAAATTAATAATAGGTAACCAATGCTATGATCTGAAAGTGTCCTTCTAAAATTCATGTACTGGAACTTAATCACTAATGTGATAATATTAAGAGGTAGAGCCTTTAGGAGGTGATTAAGTAATGAGGCTGAAACCCTCATAAATGGGATTAGCAACCTTATAAAAGAAGTGTGAGGAAGCTGTTTTTTCCTTCCTCCATGTGAGGACACAGCATTCAGCCCTTGCACCATAAAAGAGTGCAGCAAGGAGTGCCATCTACAATGTAGAGAATGCCTTAATCAGAAACTGAATCTGCTGGTATTATGATCTTGGACTTTCTAGCCATTAAAACTGTGATAATTAAATTTCTATCATTTGAAAATTACCCAGTCTAAAGTACTTCGTTATAGCAACCAAACAAACTAAGCCATCCATTAACTAGTTTAAATATTTTGAAATCCCCTAGATAACTGAACATTTGGAAATAATTCACCAAGAGAGCACAGCGCTTACTTTCAGATCAACAAAAGTGAAAGTGTGTTGTGCTTTAAGAATGAGGTACCAGCAAATAAGACAAAGTTAAAGTACAAAGATGAAGCTGGAGTAGTATCATAATATACATGTACATGGTAAAACCTAAACACAAAAATAAAAATAAATAAAAACTTGTTTATCTAGTAGGAGATTTTCAACAGAATTTTTGTTATTGAATTCATGAAAATTTTCCAAGAAAAAAGACACTGTAATATAAACCCATCAAAATAACTTGAAATTTTAAACAATCAACATATTTTACATATTGGAACAAAATATAAAATAGGAGTGGAAGAGGAACAGAGTAACATTAATTATTCACATTGATAAAAATCTTAAAATCTTAAGAAAATGATACAAATTGTAATTCAATGAGATATGAAAAAATTTACTATAATCAACGTTTATGCCCCAACACCTCCAAATAAAGGATATGTAATGTATCAAGAAAACAAACAATATAAGCTTCTCGATACATGCTGGAAAGCATTTGATAAAAAATTGGTATTTATTATTGCAGAAAGAAACAAGAAATTTTGTGAAATGAAAGGAAGTTTCAAATCTGTAGATATCTGTAATAAAAGAAAGAAGAATGAATGAATAATAGAGAGAAAGATTACACAAGGAGGGAAAAGAGAATCACATCTGAGTACCAAATAGAACATTACTGTCAGGAGGAAAATAGGCAGAAAAAATTGAAGAGATTACTGTGTAGAGAAAAGGCTTGGAAAGTTTATTCTGAATCTATTCATTATTTCTCTTTCTCTTTATTTTATATATAGATATATGTGTGTGTAAAATATATGTATTATGTGCTTAAATATAACCTTTTATATTAAACTAAAAAGTTTATTTCATTTTACATTAAATGGATTAATTTAAATTAAATTGGTTTATAAGTTATTTTCTTCTATTTTAAGCTAATATTTAAAAGCTGATAAATATTATGAAAATAGGATACAGAAAACTAATGTTTTAAGACAGCCATCCATTCTACTAATACTTAACGAGTCCCTATTACTTGTCCTATAATATTCTGAGTTAGATGCAGCAATGCACAAAATGGTCTGGATCCTTGGATAGTTAATAAAGAGAACTGGAAGAGAATGTGAGTTCAGAGGAATAACAGAAGAATTTGTAACCCTATTATGAAAAGATTACTAAGAGAATGCAAAAGAGCTTCTTTAGATGGTAACTATTAATAAAATGTATCACATATACACACATACAAGATCTAAAGAGAAATAATTCTGGAATATTTCCTAAAATGTCAAAAAAGTTTATAATGGGAACAAGTATTTATAATGAAACATCTAAAACTAAGATGTATTCCTTAGCATGACAGTGGATACATACATACACACACAAATACAGAGATAGATACATAAATATATGCATAAAGAGATACATAAACCCAAATTCCAGCATCGTATTTAATTTGATAAAGTCAGGAACAGATCCAGGATGCCATTAATTTTGTCTTTAGTTAGGAATTATTTGTGGTAATAGATAACCAGACAATACTAACAAACTATTTGTATAAGAATTTAAAAAATAAGGTATAGGCCTATCACTGTTTTCAAATGCTATGTCTGTATATCTGAAAATCCTAAAGGAACCAATTAAAAAATTATTTCAGAAAAAAAGCTTTTCAGTAAACAGAAACATATATGACTAACATAAAAACAGCTGCATAATTTTATATCTGTGTATATGTATATAAACACACACATATACATATATACACATATATTGTATAGATACATACTTTGTATATATACACACTTTGTATATATACACATATACAGTGAGTGTGTGTGTGTGTGTGTGTGTGTGTGTGTATCTACACATACATATATACACAAGGTAGAATTTATGAAAATGGGGGCTGATTTATATAGCATAAAGGAAAATAAAATATCTGGTCATGAACCTAACATAACACATACAAAACAAGAAAAATTATGAACCCTTTCAAATCAATATAAAAAATAAACAAATGGAAAGACAAGCCATGTGTTTTCATAGACTACCACACATTATTAATATTTTATTTTGCTCTATTTTAATTTATACATGTAACATGACACCAATTAAAGGATCATTAGTAGTTTTTCTTTTTTCCTCAATACCTACACAATATAATTATAAAGATCATGAGAGGAAATAAACAATATATAGCCAAGATAAATCTGAAACTGAGAACATGATGGAATTAGCTTAGCATTACCAGTTATAAAAACATTTAATAAACTTCTATAATCAGAACAATATGGTGGTAGGGGGACAGAAGGGAAGATCAAAATGTGTATAAAAAAGGGACAATGCAGAATATTAAGTCAGCACAGAAAGGTAGCATACATACACAATAGTGGTATTTTATCAGTGTCAAAAGGATAGCCTTTTAAATAATTGGTACTGAGACAACTGCAATTGGAATCTATCTATCAATCTGTGTGCGCATTCTAAAATGAGAAAGTTTTATCTGTTGTACACACTGTAAACAAGGAAAAATTCCAAATGAAATATAAAAATTATAAATATAAGTAATGGTGAAAACATGTTTTAATTCATTTGTACTTGGAAACTGTGGAAAAGTATTTTAACTGACACAAAACCCAGAGTTCATTAGGAAAATAGTTTAATATATTATACTACAGAAAAGAATACATGAAAGAAAATATCATAAACAAAATAAAAAACAAATTACAAATTGGAAAAAATATTTCAACTTACTTCACAGTCTAATTGCCACTTAATGATGGAGAATGAAAAGACTAGAAATCTAATAGAAAAAATGACAAAAAGGAAGAACAAATTCCAGATATTAAAATCCAATGCCTATTAAAATATAAAGCAATGAAAATTCAAATTACCCTGAGACATATTTTTCTATATATCAGAATAACCAAAAGTTTAAAAATTGGCAGCAGTCTCTGTTAGTGAAGTCTTGGTAAACAGATACAGTTTGCTTGTGGAAGGGCAAAATGATATAATGAAAATGTAGAAGATTTTGTCAGTATTCACGAAAATTTTATAGGCATTTACCCTTTAAATTAACAATATTAATTTTAAGAAACTAGCCTAAATCTTTAACACATAAAAGCAAAAATGTGAAGTAACTTCTGAATGAAGTTAATCAATTGGGCATTATGTAATATAATAAACAAAATGAAGATGTTCATTAATATGTAATTAGTTGAATAAACTCTGATTTAGCCATAGAGTAATATGTATACTTAGATGTAAGAATGGATGAAGTATATAACTGTCACAGTACCTTTGGACTGCTATAACAAAATAACACAAACTGGGTGGTTTATAAATAACAAAAATATATTTCTTATAGTTCTGGAGGCTGGGAAGTCTATGAGCAAGGCACCAGCAGATTCATTGTCTAGAAACAGTTCCTTATCTGGTTCTTAGATAGCATGTTCTCACTGTGACCTCAAAGTGGAAGGAGCAGGGGATCCCCCAAGGGCCTCTTTTATAAAGGTAATAATCCCATTCATGAAGGTTCCACTCTCATGAGCTAATCTCCTTCCAAAGGCCACACCTCATACTACCATCACACTGGAAATTAGGTTACAACATATAAATTTGAGGAGGGGATTCAGACATTACATTCATTACATTCAGTCCATAGTAATCATCAAATATTAATATGGAGTATGTTTTTTTCAGATAGTCTAGCTCTGTCACCCAGCTAGAGTGCAGTGGCACAATCTCGGCTCACTGCAACCTCTCTGCCTCCCCGGCTCAAGAAATTTCCTGCTTTAGCCTTCCAAGTAGCTGGGACTACAAGCGTGTGCCACAATGCCTGGCTAATTTTTGTCTCTGTTAGTGATGGGGTTTTTTCAGCAGAGATGGGGTTTCACCATGTTGGCCAGGCTGGTCTCAAACTCCTGACCTCAGGTAATCTGCCAACCTCAGCCTCCCAAAGTACTGGGATTACAGGTGTGAGCCACTGTACCAACCCTGAAATATATATATATATATTTTTTAATGGAGAGGAGAGTGAAAAGTACTTTTTAAAAGGCAGGGAATACATACACACATATATACACATAGACAATACACACATTTTTGAAAATATAATTTGTGTAATTTACAAATGTGCATTACATATTATTTATGTGGATAATCAGGCATTTTATATATGTAATCATATAGTATGAATATATATGTTACACTTTTTAAAAAAATAATAAAAAAGAAATGGTAGAAAAGAATAAAGCAACAACAAATAAAATTGTTTCCTATAAGAATAAGGGAAGTAGCTGGACGCTGTGGCTAACAGCTGTAATCCCAGCAATTTGGGAAGCCGAGGCAGGCAGATCATGAGATCAAGAGATCAAGACCATCCTGGCCAACATGGTGAAACCCAATCTCTACTAAAAATACAAAAACTAGCCAGGCGTGGTGGTGGGTGCCTGTAATCACAGCTCCTCAGGAGGCTGCGGCAGGTGAATCCCTTGAATTCAGGAGGTGGAGGTTGCAGTGAGCCAAGATCATGCCACTGCACTTCAGACTAGAAACAGAGCTAGACTCCATCTCAAAAGAAAGGAAGAAGAAGAAGAAAGAAAAAGAAAAAAGGAGGAGGAGGAGGAGGCGGCGGCGGTGGCGGGGGGGAGGAGGAGGAGGAGGAGGAAAGAAGAAGAAAGAAGAAGAAGAAGAAGAAGAGATGAGAAGAGTTAAGGATAGAAATGTGGTTTCTTTGATGTGCTTTTAACTTCACTATTAAGTAAGTGCTATCTGTAAATGAAAACCATAATTATATCATAAAGAGAAAAAATGCAATTCCTCCAAAGTAAAATCAAAAGAAAAAACAATCATATTTCTTTTTTCAAGTTGTAACATAACCACACACACAAAAATGCATTTTTTAAGTGACCCTAACATCAAATATTTGACCAACTGTCCCTAATGAGATTTGTTTTAAATGCAAAAAGAACAAAGAAATCTTAAACTTCACTCAAATGTCCATTTTAGTTGTAGTATTGGTATTTTTTATTCTAAAACTACTGTAGGTATATATTAAGATGAAGCAGATAAGCAATATGTTAATATTTTTAAGGATCCATGATGTAAAATATAAGAGAAAATAAATATAAACCAAGTACAGTTAAGTAAAATCCTGTCATAGCAAGGGTTTGAATATATGAACTCAATGATTTTTTTTTTCTTTGACACAATCAGTAAGTGGTTATTTACTAGTTCTGTCCACTAAAAAGACCTGAACAGTATGATTCATTTATAACAAAGGTGACTCAAATGATATACCAACCAACTGGAACATGATGACCTTATCTGAAAACGAAAACAGTAAAAAGAAAAATTTTTAAACAATCAGAAATATTAGAATAGGTGCCTTGTTACTAACTGCTATTAAGGGACTACAACATGGTGCTTGTATTAAAAAATAGAACTCTCGGAGAGAGATCCAAGATGGCCGATCACTAGCAGCTCAGGATTGCAGCTCCTAGTCAAAGCGCAGAGAGCCAGTGGACGCCACACTTACTGATAAATTTTTGCTGCCCCACAGACCAGGACATTCCCAGCAGAGGAGCCCCACGGGTCGCCAGTGCGACCCTTTGGCTGGTGCGGCTTTTTTGCCAGCGCCTCGGCTCGGCGGCTCTTGGTGTGGAGTAAACGGGACTGGGTCTCCTTTTGGAGGATGTTTGGAGCTCTGGGAAGGCAGAGCAGTCCATTCAGCTGATTGAAAAAGGGACTGAAGAGGGAAGTCAGACCGGAGACCCCCAGGAAGAAAAGCACCACGAATTTCAACGCTGCTGTTTTGGTCAGCGTTGCGGGTTGCCACAGTGAAAATTACATAGATTCCGGAGCTGGGAATTAACAAGCTGGATGTCCACTTACAGACCTAATTTGAAAGTTAGTAATTACAAAGACAGATGGATAAAACCATAAAGATGCCAAGAAGCCACCATAAAAAAACTGAGAACACTCAAAAACAGAAAGTCTCTCCTTCTACAGAGGATGCTAGTTCCTCATCAGTCATGGAACAAGGCTTGATGGAAAACGAGTGTGAAGAATAATCAGAATTAGGCCTCAGAAGGTGCATAATAAGAAACTTCTGTGAGCTAAAAGAATATGTTCTAAACCATTGCAAAGAAACTAATAACTTTGAAAAAAGGTTTGACGAAATGGTAATGAGAATGGACAATTTAGAGAAGAACATAAACGAATTAATGGAGCTGAAAAACACAATACGAGAAATCCCTGAAGTATGCACAAGTTTTAACAGTCGAATTGATCAAGTAGAAGAAAGGATATTAGAGGTCGAAGACCAACTTAATGAAATGAAACGAGAAGAAAAGATCAGAGAAAAAAGCATAAAAAGGAATGAACAAAATCTTCAAAAAATATGGGACTATGTGAAAAGACCTAATTTACACTTAATAGGTATACCTGAAAATGACGAAGAGAATGAATCCAAGTTGGAAAATATTTTTCAGGGTATTATCCAGGAAAATTTTCCTAAACTAGCAAGGCATGACAATACTCAACT